>WIQG01000372.1:0-139503 GCA_014925785.1 Mycena galopus ATCC 62051 | reverse complement strand
CTCACATTCTTAGTCATGGGAAATTGGTCCAGCTGCAACTCACCATATATTTGAAGTACAGCTCACATTGAAAATACCGGCATGTGACGTCCTCTGCAATATACTAAAGTACACCATACCAAAAATCTAGCTCAATCGGAGCACTACTACCACTCTGGCACATGTTCTGCTTCTCACATATACAAAAACACCCCAATCTGACCCACCAAATCATTTTGAGCCTGTGAGCAAAAATCGAGCAATGTCAAGGCATCCGTATTCTCCGTCCGAATCGAATGAGCTAACTTTCAAGGGAAACGGTTCAGAACTGAGCTCACAAGAGCCGATCTCGTGAAAGCTCACAAAAAAAAAAAAAAAACAGGCCGCGCCCTATGTTCCGCAAATGGCTGTAAGGTCGCCGCTTGCCCCCAATGCCCTTCAAAATCAATTAATAATGACATAACGCTGACGCGCTGACACAGAGACTCTAACGAAATGAACATCGACACGAACGCGCAAAGCGAGCCCCTGTCCGACGGTATGGTGCAGCGGACGACTGCAAACCGCTTCTCCATATCTATGCTCATTTCGCCACCTGACGCGTCTACGCCTTTGCCCTCGCGCGCCCTATGGAAGCCCCAGCGCGCTCTCGAACACCTCTATTCTTGCCGAATTCCAGGGAATCCACTCCCTCCGCCTTCGATCTTCGCGGTGCGACTCCTGACACTTCTCCTTCGCCCTCGCCGCGCCCTATGGAAGCCCCGGCGCGCGCTCAAACACCATTATTCTTACCAAATTCCAGGGAATCCACTCCCTCCGCCTTCGATCTTCGCGGTGCGACTCCAACACCACTATTCTTGCCGAATTCCAGGGAATCCACTCCCTCCGCATTCGATCTTCGCGGTGCGACTCCTCAAACCCTTGATCCCCCGCCGTTACCTCACGACAATGTAGGTTGCATTTATTTCTTTTATTCACCTAACGCGCTACTGACATCGAATCGTTTCCAAGTCCGACAACACTGGAGTAGAACCGGACTTCGAACTGTCGCACCCGCACACATGGACTGAAGATGGCGCCGATTTCCAGATGGCTGGTCCATTCGACGAACTCGCGCTCCCTGTGGTGCCCCATACTTGGGCGCGTCCAATCTCGGGCCAAGCGGCCGCAGGAAAACCGCACACATGGACGGAAGATGACGCCGATTTCCCGATGGCTGGTCCATTCGACGAACTCGCGCTCCCTGTGGTGCCCCACACTTGGGCGCGTCCAATCTCGGGCCAAACGGCCGCAGGAAAACTCGTCCTCGTGATTTCCCCCCGGCAATACATCTACATACCAGCTTGCCCAGAAGATGATACCGAGTTCATCCTTGCCAATGGCTGCGACGCGGACGAGGCAGGATATAGTCTTTCTCGCGCAGACGAAGAACCCTACACGCGCCGGGAACTTCCCGGTGTCGGCATCCCCGAAGGCGTTGAATTCGTCGCCTACCGCAGGTCCCTCAACACGCTCTTGTTATGTGTGCCTACCCCAGCTCTCACCGCGGGCGATCGAATTGCGGTCTTGCATGGCGACTTCATAGGGGCCGCGGGTACATTTGGAGCATGGAGAAGAGGGGAACGGAAATGTACGCCGAGGTCCAACGGGTCTCGTGGGATCAGTATAGCCCAGAGCGTTTCCAAGTCGAGCTCAAAGATGTGGCGCGCCACGCGCTAGACTTCCTCTATGTGTTCCAGGTGCGAGGATCCGCTGTATGTTGAGTTTTCGCTAATTTTCTTTCCAGGTCAACGACCGTGTTCGAGTTACACTCGGAATTCTTTATGGACACTACGGCTACGTTTTGGAGGTGAATGATGACATGTTAACAATTGGTGTTCCCGACGACGCCATACTGGTCGGCCCCACGGAGCCAAGTGCGGTTTATGCTGGCGTCAAGACCTTCAAAGCTCCCATTTACAATGTAACTCGTGAATTTTACCTGGGGGACCAAGTAGAGGTGAAGCGCGATTCTCGGAAAGGGGAGTTTTTCGTCATTGTCAAATTCAAGCCAATGGGCGTTGTTACTCTGTACCAGGCAAGTATCTCCGCCATTCGATTCTATTTTGTGGTGTCTAAAAACGTGAATAGGCAGCGTACCATGCTATCAGTCAGGTGTATGATCCCAAATACGAGGTGCGTTCTAGTTCCTGCTTGAGATTTCGCGTTCGAAGATCTTCTCCTTAGTTGGACATTGCCATTTCCGACATATGGTTCGACCACAAGCATATGTATGACCGCAAGCGCATATTCGAGCCCGAGGAACCGTTTCCTCAGACTGTCCCAAATTACGACAACCTGGAAGCCAAGCTCAAAAAAACGAAGCCAGGCAAACGGTACGAGGGAATTTCAGTACAGATCAAGAAAGGGGGGCATAAAGGACTGCGAGGCGTAGTTGTGGGCGATTACGATAGCCCCCTACGCGTGGAGCGCATGAAATCTCAACCCGGAGCACGGTGGGACCAAGGCGGTATTTTGCTCACCATCGGAGAGGAAAAGTCGAATCATAGGGTGGAGAATATCCCTATTGAGAACGTTATGCACGAATTGTCAGTCTCCTGATGATCTTCTCTTCCTTTCCAGACGGCCTGATTTTTTCACAGCACTAAATTGCCTTTGGAACAAGCACGATTCCTTCCCGACAATGTGCTCTTTGGGCTTGCACCACCGCGCGAAGAGGATCGCCCACTGCTTCGAGGGCCTTTTCCAATCACTGCCGGCGACGAACCGCCCAGACCTAGAACACCGACTCTACCGCCATCGGCGCCGTTGTGGACGTCCGAGCAGCTTGAACCAACACTCGTTGGTAAGCATCCAAATGCGCTGACTTGATTTACGATAATAACTGTGAGCCATACCCAGGCGAGGATTCAGGACAATGGATCTCTCTACCACAAATCCTCAACAAACGGTTGGATGTCAAAATCGTAGGCGTCGCCAACCTTAGAAAGGCGTCCGAGGCTATGAAGGCCCTCGAGGGTAAATTCGGGTATCTGTTGATATCCACGACAGTCCCGAGCGGGGATCCCAAAGTCAAGGTATACGGGGCGGGGAGGAACTCCAATATGCATTCCGTCGACCGGAGATGTATCAAGCCACGCCGTGAAGGTGATGCGGGACAGTCGTTTTGGGAGATGACCGAACGCGTTGTAGTTTTGGGCCCAGATGTCCACTCAAACACGAGTCGCATAGGCCTATACGCGCAGACAAACCCATCGTGGAGCCATCCATATGGCCGTGGAATTATCGCCGTCAAATTCCCGGGGAGTGAGGATATGGGTTATTTCCATTCAACGATGTTGTGTTTGGCCAAGAACACTCCTATTCTCGCAATGCATGGTAATTTTGAGGCGACAGTATTCACATAGATAGCAACGTAGATAATATAGGTGTATATAAACGGTACAATACAAGTTTGATGGAAATCTTTGTTCACACTGGCATGTATTCAACACATCTTGACGCTCGTTGACACTGAAAGCAAGGTACGTTCATTATATTTCAGAGAGCATACATGCTCCAAAAAGATAGCAAATGTCTTGAGGCTCGTTTTATTGGAAATTGAAAACAAGGTACGCATACATATCTAACATACATGTCTTGACGCTCGTTGTATTGGAATCTGAAAACAAAGTACGTTTGTTATATTTCAGAGAGCATACACATCTAACTCGCTTTATTGGAAACTCGTTGTATTGGAAACCGAAAACAAGGTATGTCCGTTATACTAAGGCTCCATTCGGAGGGCAGGAAACTGGTGGGCGCAGGCGGGGTCCTTGACCAACTGCCAGCGCATTGACACACAATTGACAGGATGTGAATGATTTATTTTTTCTGTGACTCGGCTTTGGAGCCGAATGGAGCCTAATGCTCCCAGATATGGCGGAGCTTCACAACCGCCCAAATATATTCATGTAAGTGACACACAATTGACAGGATAGGAATGATGTTATTTTTTCTGTGACTCGGCTTTGGAGCCGAATGGAGCCTAATGCTCCCAGATATGGCGAGCTTCACAACCGCCCAAATATATTCATGTAAGTAGTCTACGGGTATAGGGAATAATATTGAGAACGAGAAGCTCCCCTGCCTCCTGGGATGAAAGCCTCTTTCGCAAAAAACACTACATGTACGGGCGGCCTCAGCACGAACTAACAGGAAGGCTAGTAAGTGGACGCAAGAACAAGAAACGGTGTGATGGACTTACTCGGAGAAACGGCATGATGGACACTTACTCGGAGACAACGTATAACATCGGCAGCGGACTTGCAGAATTTTTCAGACCAAACTGACAGGAATGCTAGTAAGTGGACGCAAGGACAAGGAACGGCGTAATGGACTTACTCGGAGAAGGGAAGTGGTGACCGCACTTGCTGTCGTCGGTGAGAATCTTGTGGACTTACTCGGAGACAACATATAACATCGGCAGCGGACTTGGAGAATTTTTCACAGACCACACTGACAGGAAGGCTAGTAAGTGGACGCAAGAACAAGGAACGGCGTAATGGACTTACTCGGAGAAGGAAGTGGTGACCGCACTTGCCGTCGTCGGTGAGAATCTTGTGGTCCGAATATCAAAGGTGAGAAGGAAGTGGGTGAAAGTAATTTAAAGAAGGAAGCCGACCACGCACGTCTTATATATCCGTGCCTTCGGCTAGCCAAGGTCCAGCAACTCCTGCATCAGCAGCGGACTTGAAGAAAATTTCACAAGTCGCCAAGTCAGGGTCCTGCTGTAACAAGGTATCCCCCTACGTACCTTTACGTAGCAAAACGTACGATACAGGTGATATGTACCGTGTAGCCGTATACATGTTTTTTTTCCTAATTTTGCATCATTCCGAGTGACAAAAAGGGCTGCGAAGCCGTGGAAACGTAGCAAAGACAATTGAATCGCCTAGAATGGATCGCAGAATTATGTTTCATCTGGGGCGGAATTAATAGGGGCGAGATGTCGATGTGAAATTCTGGCTTGCCCATCGGGTACTCCAACTGATCGTGTTGCAACCGTGAGCGGAAAGCTGTGCAGACGGGAAGGGCCCGGCCTTGATGGGCGACTTTCGGGGAACGAATTGCCCGAGAATGGTTCCCCGAAAATGGTTCCCCGAAAATCAGCCGTCATGGTGGGCGCCATTTTGCTTCTTGTCTTGCACCACTGTCGCCATTTCGTTTACTTATTGGGTTGTGATAGTTTACATTTGGGATTGTAAATACGAGTTCTTTGATCCCTCTCTGCACAGACACATCGTGTCTGTGGCGCCAGAATGCATCATGTCTGCTGTCTGCCAAATTTCCCCTTGACAACTGTGGGTGGCCGCGGAGGGATCGCGGAATGGCGGGGACTGTAGCCGTACACGTGTGACTACCTGCCATATTTGTTACGATTTTTGCTTCATTCCGAGTGACAAAAAGGGCTGCGAAGGCGTGGAACCTAGAACCGATCGCAGAATTATGTTTCATCTAGGATGGATTCAACGTGAAATGCAGACGGGGAAGGGCCCGGCCTTGATGGGCGACTTTCGGGGAACTAGGAAATGGTTCCCCGAAAATGGTTCCCCGAAAACTAGCCGTTATGGTGGGCACCTATTTTGCTTCTTGTCTTGCACCACAACAACCACTATCGCCATTTTACTTACTTATTGGGTTGCAATAGTTACATTTGGGATTTTAAATAGGAGTTCTTTGATCCTTTACCACTGTATATACTGTGGGCAACGAGAAAATTAAAATCAAAGTGTGGAAGAATCAAAGCGTATCGTGGGTGCCAGGTTTACTTAACGCACTCAGGACTCTCACCTTGTCTTCATTTACTAGGTTAATTCACGATGGTCCTCAAACTCAGCGCGAAACAACGCCACGCGGCTGCAACATCCTCGCCTGCATATGTTTTGGAACCCGGACCGCGTGCTGCTAACACTCGCCGTCGCGAAGATTCCGGTCGGCCCGCAGACGTTCTGCTACAAAACGGCAGAACACTGGTGCAGCCACGCCTTCCCTCACTATTACACCAATTCGGAGTGGCTGAAGCGCGCCATGGCCACGCCACACCAGTAATCTCTGACGAGGATATTGCTGCAGCTGATTTTGCAGAAGCTGCATCCGACGACCCCGACATCATGGGAGTCCAGCATACACCACCACCGACTCCGGGCATACATCGTCGGAAGCGGGAGGCTCAATGGAAACGGTGGCAACAATCCGTGCTACCTACACTCTTGCCTGAATTGGCGTGCCTCTTCTATGAAACCAAATCTCTGCGCGACTTGGACAGCCACCAGCAGCAACAACGAACTGCCTGCACGTGTAAATTGAAGACACTAAAAATCGCCATCCTCCATTTTTCATGTATGTCAGGGCATGGTCTTTCCCTGAATTTGGAAACTAACTACTTGCAGCGATAGAAGATGTGGAACTTCAAATTTTAAATGTCCTTCCGGATCATCAGCAGTACAACTGATGCGACTGGGCACCTTTGGCTGCGCGCCGCTGGAACCATCGGTAGCGGTGGATCTTCGTGTGCTAGAGTTTGCTAGGAATCTTTTTCTGCAAATTTCACCCAACACGACGGCGTTTACGCTGGCCTTTGAGCGAGTTCTGAGTAGCATGGGATTCCAGTTACAACATCAGGTCTGCAGCTGAATTAATTAACGACAAGAATTTCCATTAACTAGATATGAACAGAACTCTTTACGACGGCATTTCGGGAACTGCCTCATGTGGTACACGCATCTTCGGAATCTCATGAAGGAACATTACCGTGTCAAGATCGAGACAGTACACGAGGAGGTGTATGTCCCGAGATCCCTATCTCGCCCCCGCGTGGGCGAACCACCGACCGAGACACCACCCCTGGCCGTAGTTCCAGTGCATCCTCAACCTCATCAGCATGCACTGCCACTCCAACCACACCTACTCCCGCTGCCCGGAACGCTAGCCGTAAACGCGTGCGGGAACCAACACCCGAATCTCCACAGGTGCCATTCCCGGAGCCCCCTCCTCGACTAGACCCCAGTAAGTACTTGCGCCGACGATGCCCCGCATGCTTCGGTAACCTCAAACATGACCAAAACGAAATGTAGGCCTACTGAAAAAGTTATTTTGATTTTCCACTTATCTGAGTTCCCAGAGCCGACATTATGGTGTGTATCGACGCATGCTTCACGCAGAAAAAGAAGAAATCACCGCGTGACCCGGAGAAAACACACCCTGACACGCGGTTTATTCCTGAAGAGCAAGCGAGACTAACTGAAATCTACGTGGACAGTCTGCGCAACCGTCCAGACAAGAAGAAGACTAAGCGACCAAAGCCCACGCTCCAGGAAATCGACGAGGATGACGAATACGAGTACGCCAGGCTTCCGTTGCCGCGCTCGGTCCTCGACGCATGTGAGGCATCCTTCAAGGCGGCTGATGAAAAACGAGAGAAGGCAAGCACGGATTTCTTCGAGGACACGGCTCTCATGGGCCTCCTGTGTCGCCATGACCGAGTTCTCTTCCTGGCCAACATGCACTCAGCAGGCGAAAAACAATTCTACGTCATTGCCCTGATTGAGACGCTCTTCCAGCACCTGCCTCTCACGATTTCCGTCGGGTTGATGTACGATGTCGCTTGTGCTATGGAGCGCAGCTGCTGGAAGTGGGGCTTTCTCGATCGCTTCATGGATCGAATCGCATTTGCGGTCTCGGTGTTCCACGTGTTTGGACATGAGTGGGCGTGCCAGCTGCTCTATCATCCTCGGAAGAGGTCCGGATTCGGATTTTCCAACGGGGAGGGAGCAGAGCGATTCTGGAAATCAATTCGGCACTTGATCGCACATCTGCGTATCTCTGGTGTAAGGCCTCTGCTTGACTTTCAATATGCTATAAGCTTAATGACCCTTTTCTTATACGCACGCCAGTACCACAATCACCTATACACGTTGGATGCCCAAATGGAGCAGGCTGAGGAGGCAAGCCTGCTACGACTCGGTGAATGGATCAACCGTCGGTATCGCCACTGCATCCAGAAGCGTGCAGAGGCGAAGAGGGAGCTGGTGAAGGCTGATAAATCCACTGAGATGCTACGCGAGCAGTGGGAGGCGCAGGTGGCTGCGCAAACCAGACCTCTACCTCGTGCGTAAACCCCGTATTTTGTGTGTTTCTGAGAAAGAATGGTGAGTGACGTGGGTTTCATTTAGGGCGAACAAAAACTCGTGGGCAGCAAGCAGTGCAGGCGGTGATCCTTTTACGCACTGCTGTGAAAACACATGAGGTGCAGGTCCGCGAGCTGCGCCAGAAATTCCTCGACGGTGTCTCGGATGAAGACAATCACTCAGTGTTGTATGAGACAGAGTGGCGGGCAGCTCAAGAGGCTCTCGAGAAATCACTTGCAAGCCTGAGGCGCAAGGAGAGGGCTTTGGGAGTGAATGAGCAGCAGGAACTACAGAAACTGATCAAGAGCGAATACATGCGTGTGAGGATGAATGCACGCGCTCTGAAACTTCGACTGCGGCAGCGCCTGAGGGCAAGGAAGTTTGAGATGGATGTTGTGGAGCGCACTTACCGACGCCTTCTGAATGGTGGGTTTTTATTCGAGATCAAAAGATGGAACTGATGAATATCATCAGATGCCAAACTCCATGCTCACACCGAGTCCGCTATCAAGCGCCGGGAGCCCACAATCACCAAGATCGCCAGTGAATACAACAAACTGTGTGGAGACATTGCGAAGCTCATCCGTGCCAGGAAGGCGCCCATTGGGGCAAGGGCACCTCTTATAATTCCCCCTGGCGGGCTGTGGCAATTGGATGTGGATGATGCCATCTTTGAAGATGTAGGGTTGGATGACCATGACGATGACTACAATGATGAGCCACCTTTGTGGCTATGTGACGAGAAGGTCCGGGCTGGGATCAAGGCTTTGCTGGAACTAGATCCAGCGGAAGAAGAGGAGGCACGACTTCGTCGCGAGATTATGGCATTGCGGGTGTGGTTTTCTGAGGAGTGGACAATAGCAGTGGAGGCCATTGGAGGATCCAGTATGTGATTGAGGACAATTATCCTGATTGTGCTCACTTTAATTATTCAGCGGGCGTCGATAGGTATCATCTACAACTTCACCGAGACAAGCTCCTGCAGCTGTGCGCAACATGGGACAAACATCTACCTGATTTGGGCTCAAGCATTGGTGAATTGCCCAAGTGGGGTCCGTCCATATTGCAGCTGTCGAGATGCCGCGTGGATGCCCATGTAGCTGCTCGTGGGGATGATCACCATTATGGTGGGGAAAGTAGTTTTTCAGATGATGAGCAAGATGCCGAGGAAAGCGATGGAGAAGATGATGAGTTTGGGACGCTGGAGGCCGTGGAGAGGGCGGATATTTACCGTATGGACGATGATCTTTATGTCTGACATTGAATTATTATACATTTGTGCAAGCGACAGCTAAAGCATATCAGAATATTTGAACTGCGTGTTACTTGATGTACATATCAGTATCTGAACGTAACTGTAGTTTCCGGTTGTTAGAAAATATAGGGGACATCCCATTCAAGATCGATAGAAAAATGTATGCGATGTCCCATTCTCAATAGAAAAGACATGGGATGTCCCACTCTGGCTAGAAAATGGATGGGGTGTCCCATTTATGTCAGAAATTGCGAGGGACATCCCACGAAAACAGATGGGACGTCCCACTCTTGATAAGAAAATATGTGGGACGTCCCATTGTCGATATAAAAATATGTGGGACATCCCATTCTTGATAGAAAATCAATGGGATGTCCCACTCTTGATAGGAAAATATGTGGGACGTCCCACTCTTGATATAAAAATATGTGGGACGTCCCATTCTTGATAGAAAATCAATGGGACGTCCCATTCTTGATAGAAAATCAATGGGACGTCCCACTCTTGATATAAAAATATGTGGGATGTCCCACTCTTGATATAAAAATATGTGGGACGTCCCATTCTTGATAGAAAATCAATGGGACGTCCCACTCTTGATAGGAAAATATGTGGGACGTCCCATTGTTGACATGAAAATGTGTGGGACGTCCCATTCTTGATAGAAAATCAATGGGACGTCCCACTCTTGA
This sequence comes from Mycena galopus ATCC 62051, assembly GCA_014925785.1. Lineage (NCBI taxonomy): Eukaryota > Fungi > Basidiomycota > Agaricomycetes > Agaricales > Mycenaceae > Mycena > Mycena galopus. The sequence goes on along the minus strand of WIQG01000372.1, from coordinate 129,409 downwards.
TAGGAAAATATGTGGGACGTCCCATTGTTGACATGAAAATGTGTGGGACATCCCATTCTTGATAGAAAATCAATGGGACGTCCCACTCTTGATAGGAAAATATGTGGGACGTCCCATTGTTGACATGAAAATGTGTGGGACGTCCCATTCTTGATAGAAAATCAATGGGACGTCCCACTCTTGATAGGAAAATATGTGGGACGTCCCATTGTTGATATAAAAATATGTGGGATGTCCCATTCTTGATAGAAAATCAATGGGACGTCCCATTGTTGATAGATAAATATGTGGGACGTCCCATTGTTGATAGATAAATATGTGGGATGTCCCATTGTTGATATAAAATTGGTGGGATGTCACATTGTTGACATGGGATGCCCATGCTTAACAGAAAATGGGAGGGACAACCCACTCTGTATAGAAAATACCTGAGACATCCTGTCCAGTCCATATCAGAAATTAGTGATACAATGCTGAAGTGTGAGTAGGTGTACTATGTATTTTGTGTACTTACTGAGAAGAAGAAACAGCAAAATGAAATGTGGGCCAGCTGCAGAAAAGGAGGTGTGGAGATAGCGTTGGTGTATGGGAGAGCACATTCTTGCAATTGGAGCCACCTAGCGTGGGCTGGTGAACCTGTAATTGGGATCCGAGGGTAGGCCTGTGAACCCGTATTTCGCTATTTGAGCATACCTGTATTTCACCATTTGAGCATGGGCTGGCATACCTGTATTGCAATCTTTGAGTGTGGGCTGGCATATCTGTATTTCGCTATTTGAGCGTAGGCCGCGTATCTGTATTGCAGCATTCAAGTGTGGGCTGGTGTACTCATATTTTGCTATTCAAGCTGGCCAGTGTATCCATATTTTGCTATTCAAGTGCAATCCGAGCATGGGCTAGCCTACCTGTATTTTGCTATTTGAGCACGGGCCTGTGAGCCTGTATTTCAGTATTTGAGCACAGGCTGGCAGATCTGTATTTCGCTATTCAAGCCCAGGTCAGCAAACCTGTATTTGAGCATGGGCCAGCATATCTGTATTTCACTATTTGAGCGCAGCCCAGCATACTTGTATTACGGTTTGCTCAGGAGAAAAAAAACCGCCCCAATACACCTGCCCTGCCATGGCATGAGAGCCCTGGTTAACAGCTTCATGAATCACTTTAAATCATGCAAAACGGTGCAGAAATGGGCCCCAAAAAGCATTTTTTCTCCCTGGCTGGTGCCAGGGGTCATACCTGCCAAATGGGACAGTGGGATATCCCAAACAGGATTTTGAACCTGTGAGGGATGTCCCATACAATACCTGTGGGACATCCCAAGGCATAACAGTAGAAAGCATGGGATGTCCCATGCGGCATGGGACACCCACTTAGAAACACCCCCCATAGGCCCAATTAACTACCCTCAAAAATTTGGCCCTATGGGGGTCAGGTCAGGGTAGCCTGAGGTGGGTCAGGTCTTCGGGACGATGACCTTCTCGCATCCCAACGTGCCAATAATCCAATTGGGAAAGGCGCAACTTCGTGGATAGGCAGAGTCGGACCACCTCCACTAGCAGATCTAAGCAGTGTTGTTGTTGAACCTCCTGTAGGCCTTTTGCAAGAAGGACAGGATATCTACCTCTACAATTCCGTCATCCATTTACTCGGCAGTGCCCAAGACGAGGACTGCATCATTGTATGGACGACTGCACTTGCTCATGCTCGTCATATTCGCCCGGATATATTCTAATACTATTCTTATTTCAATTTTGTGCATCGGTTGGCAGTGCCTAATATTTACTGAGATCTCAATAATACCTATTTTTTCGGGGTGCATTACAGTATCTTGTTCGTCATTTGGGCATCAGCCGGATCAGCGCAATCAGACTCACTTGTTGCCATCATTTTTCTTTGTCTCCTCGGCACTTTGACACTTTGACAAGATCCCAGCACACGAGAGCTCTGGCAGGCCCAGCTCCGAGACCTCGCGTCAGTTTTCAGTCCCACTGATACCTCCACCTTTGTCACTCACAATATTTTCCTAGTTCTTCCGCCCCAATCAAGTTACATGGCTGAGACAGAGTCGGCAATTGAGGAACCCCAAATCATTAGCTGCACAATCCTTGTGAAGCAAGTCGATCGAGCGGATATCATTCAAGTTGTTCCGAGACTTGTGATTGCACATTCCCAAGTGATCCTCCGCGGAGATGCTTCGTCGGTGCGGATAGCATCTCTCATTCTGGCCCTACGCACCAGAATTCGATTCCAAGGGTTTCAAGTTGAGGAGCCATTGCTCTCAGCACTCCTTACAGGCACAGTTCCCAGTCCGGACTCCATCACCGTCAGTACCAGTCGAGTGCCAAACTTCTCCGGAAATGCGTATAGGAACACAGGCAGCGGGTATCAATTCATTGGCCTGCTCTCACAGGTCAACATGGATGTTGAGAATGATTTAACCCATCACACCACGGCTTACACCTCGGGGGAAGTAATATCAGCGACCCTCATTCCAGATTCCGCCCAGTTCTTTTCGGCGTACCGGCCAATGAATGTTGTGCCGGAATCTAATTTCATCTTGATCTTCACTGTTCCTTCCCAAAGCCCACAATCCGTGAATTCGGATATTCAAAGCATCTTTTCTTCCCCACCCTCACTCGCTTCATTCAGCCTCGGTTCACCGACATTTAGCTTTGGCGCGCCAGATCTAGATTTCTTCGATGGTCTCATGCACCTTTCCCCTGGTTCACAGACTGAAGGATCGGATTGGGAGCGCGGGTTTCCTGCTCATTCAATCCATGCTATTCCAGCTCCCCAGTTACTCCAGGATAATACCCAGTATTTCGAAACCCATGGTAGCCCGGACGAAAACAATTTGGACTTCACGTCTGCTGGAACCCTTCTCACCCTTCCCACCTCTTTGCCACCTCCATTGCGTGGCCGCTCTGGTTCTATATCCACAGAGCAGCGAATCCTCCTACACCTCTCCACGCTCCAACCACCAGTAGGAAATTCCGCATTTCGTGACACCAAATTCGTGGCGCGAGGGAATAGTTTACGGGGTATGATCGAGAACCATGGCTCGATGGTAAGGCTATTGGATCTCTGTGGTCTTGAATCGTCCAAGCCTGCTCGTTTCGAGGGTTCCTCTGGCCCGGATGTCCAGACTCACCAGCTGACGATTAAAGCCGTGACTGGAGCGAAAGCACATTTGGGAACAAAACATCGCGCTATCAAAATGCAGAAAAGGCTGAAAGGTCGTGCTGGAATGGGGCGCCCCCCGAAATTGGTTTGCGCTTTTTCTTTCTACATCCACATCGCAACACCTGATGAAAGCCACCAGACAACACAAAACACCGCAGAACATATGATGAATGGCGGGGTGTCGTCTATATGTGGTCCTCACTGGGTCCCATTTTCAGTGGGGTGGATCCCAGCTCATCATCCACGAACGAATCGGAGAGACTAGCCGCTAAACTCAGCCAAAAATCGCTGGACAGAGTCGGTAGCATCGCATTTCGCAAAACCTCGCTGTGTGCATCGCCTGCTCTTTGATACATTTCATTGACACTTCACACTCGTTACTATCGAACTTCATCCTGTCTAACCGTGCTCTCCAACTACTTACCTTTTGCTCTGACCTACCCGATTCACTTGTTAACCCGCTTCTTCAACATTATTTCCAATATTGTAGAGCATTATAATCGCAGGACCGACAAGGTATTAGCTACTCTCAAGGGCCATACCAAAAAAAAAAATGAACCACGTAGTGTTCCCCAAGCCCAATGGGGAACTCACGTTGAAAATATCCGGCAGTGCGGACGAGATTGCTAAAATACCGTCACCCAATGTGGCCTCTGGCAAGTAAATCCTCAAATCCAACATTCGGACCCACAAGAGCGAAATCACGGTGCTTGTGGTCCACCCACGGTCCACCCTGCTTGCCTGGCGTCGGCAGACAAACGGGGAGAGCTACATGTACCAGGTGAATAAGGTGCCGTATAACGTGATCACGCAGTTCAACTGCTGCGTATACCTGATTGTATGCTCTTTTTGAAAGTCGAAGGGAAGCGCTCTACACTGACACGTCTCAGGACCGGTTCGCGATACCGCCACTGACTTTGTTGAAACCACCATGTGTTGTACGTGGCTGAATCGGGGAATCGGAGTTGAACTCAAAGGTACTGCGAAAGTACAACAATAATAATTTGCGGCACGTTTCGCGGCTTCGGTCACGTTTGCCAAGAATACAAAATTCAATTGCAGACAGGGCATGGCAGACTAAGCAAATCCGAGTATACACAGTGGTTTCTAAAGGTACTAGGGACCTCTAGGACCCTCTAGACCTTGCCTGACAGTAGAAAGACTGATTCGTATTCAGCCTCTACTTTGTTTGCACATGTTGTTTATGCGAAAATGAACAGAAAAATTAGTTTCAGACAGGGCATGGCAGACTAAGGAAATCTGAGGATACAGACTTGTTTATTAATGCACTAGGGACCTTTAGGACACTCCAGACCCTGCCAGACACTTGGAAACAAAATTGCATTCCAGCATTATCAAAGAAGACGGTCCAGCACAAAGAACTATTAGTTTCCAGAAGCTAATGACAGTGCAAGTCGTTTATCTGCACTCAACCGCGTCTTCTTCACCCTTTTTGGCTGTTCATCAGGTTGCACATTCTCCGGGTCCTCCTCCGGGGCCCGCTTCCGAGTGCGGCTGTTGGCAAATTCACCCATTTGGGATTCCAGTTCCTTTGTTGCTCCGGCTGTAAGGCTTGGCCGGCGCTCACCACGAACTGCATTTGGCATAAGGCGATTTTTCAGGTCACACTGAAACGGTTGCCGCTGGCCCAAGGTTGAAATGAAGTAGTGCAGTAGTCCGACGAGCTGAGTGCCAGATGATAGAATGCGACCGTGTTCTGGATGGGAAAATCCAGAACACCCAAACTAAACATCAACCACACCTAACCAATCTACCACAACCACATCCATGTTCTACCAAGGAGCACAGTCGAGTTATGGGTCTTTGTGTGCCGATAGAAGACACACGGGAGCCAAGCTGACCATCCACACTGCTCTTGCAACACAAATCCAGAAAACCCGCAGGCAAACACAAGTTCAAGAGTTTACGGCTCTTCAACTTTGGACCTGCTACTTCAGAAGCAACAAATCGCAACATGTCCCAGGTTTGTACACAGACAAGGTTCAATTTATAGTTTTGCAACTCTGGGTCACCCACTCCAACCTCGGTTAAGAGCAGTGAACCAAATTGATACGCAACACGCAACAAATCCGGAACACACACTCACAGCACGGTAGGACTACAGCCTTTAAACCCGTCTGCTACGTTGAATACAAATCCGGAACACACACTCACAGCACGGTAGGACTACTGCCTTTAAACCCGTCTGCTATGTCGCAACACACAAGGGAAAATCCAGAATAAAGCTGATTGATTGATTATAACTTGAAAATACAAGCAGGTCCTTTCAGACTAGCCTCGATGAATCAAGCCGGAAGCCCCGCCCTTCTTTACTCGCTGGAGAGACCATCAGTCATCTCCGCATTCAGCGTCCGGGTAGGGGCTCCGTGCCGTCTTCCTACAGACTGTGCTCCTTATATACTGTACAATTTAATCTATTATTAACTACTGAATTGAATGAGTCAAAGTGTTCCCCTGAATGTCATATGTGTTGCCTGTTCCTGTAACTAATTCGATCGGTGAGCTATTCTTGGAAGCCAGTTCGCGAACTTTGCGGTTTTCCCTTCTGGATGACCAGCTACTGAAGAACTTGGAGTCTTTCCCTTGCCAGGGACACCCTGTACTTCTCAGTAGCTCTAGTATTCACTGAGCATTGTCCAAAAGAACCTTTGGTGCTCCAGTTTCCAAGAGACCCTATATGTCCTGTGGTCGACTTTAATTCGATCACAGTTGCACTGCGATCAAACCCAGTTATTCTTGGATACCAGTATGTTAAGTTTGCGGATTTCCCTTGGGAACAACCAGATATTGGAAAGCTTCGAGTAAATCCCTTCCCAGGGACACTACACACTTCCCAATAGCTTCAGTATTGCCTGAGTTCTGTCCAAACGAACTTCTTGTGTTCTAGTTGCCAAGAGAACCCTATATGTCCAGTGGGTGCCTTTAATTCGATCACAGTTTCACTGGGATCAAACCAAAGATAATTCGGACATGGTAGGTTTCCCTTCAACTTGAGCAGCTCTACAGAAGTCCAGACAGCGAGCCCTTTCAGTGGACACCCTGAGCTCCTCTCTAGCCTCAGTAGTTCTTGAGTTATGAAGTCAAGACTTCTAGTTTCCCAATTGGGACGATCAATATATGATCGAAGTGATTCCGGATGTACCCATCTCGGATATATTCGGAAATATCGGACATAACAAGTCCAGATCACATGTCTGACAGACACTCCTTCAACATTGCCTGTTCTGGATATCAAAAATCCAGAAACTGCACAAGTTGAGGATGCCTCCAAATGTGTGCCCTCAAAGTGGATATTATATTCCCTGATGATCATTTGGACTATCCGCAACCTCCTGTCGATGATACGACAGTGGGATCCAGTACCAGTGGCATATTAGTCGGAGGTACCCAGTATGTGTGTTTTCTGGATACTCATCCGCAACCAGTTCCAGATTGGGTTTTCAGCGAATAGCTCCTGGTCTACTGAGGTGGGATATCTCATAGACCCAAGATGTGCTATGTGAACTACACTTGTAATGCATGAAATATGCAACTTTCAAGCATGGGCGAATTCACTGCTTATCAACGCTCAGCGTAGAATTCGGGTAGTGAAGGATCTCCGTAGCACGGCACCACACTACAATCAAGTAATCAGTCTTCAGAACCATTCCAAAGCCAGAGAGAAAAAAAAATTACATTGTGGATCGGCCCATGGTGATGCGGTGGGTGTTACCACAATATTCCAAAGGGCCGATCGCAACCTTCTGAGTGTTCTGGATGATATACGAGAACAGCATGCGCTTCCACTCCATGCCCTCAATGCGCTGGGGTTTGGCGCTATCCCTAACGATAAAAGAAGTCAGCACAGGCTTGCAAGTGGGAACGCAATGTGTACTCTTTAGCGCTCACGCCTTGAGAGTTTTGTGGGAGCGGAGTGATTGACCAAATTTGCTTATCGTTGCGATAGGTATAGACCGTTCGATGCGGTAGAGATTGGGCGCAGAAATCGTGGTGATCGAGAAAAAGGGGTGAATAATGAGCAGGCCGCAGAAAGGTCGGTCCACCAAGCAGTCCTGGAAATTCATTTAATAATCTAGCTGGTACTACAGCTCGAAGACGGACCTTGTTGCGCAAAGTAGGAAGTCACCGGGTCCGGACATTCGGAGAGAGTGCCTCCAAGTTCAGTCCATTGGTGCGTTCCAAAGACCAGATGGCCGAGATTATGATCAAGTGAGAGGAACGTTGAAAGAAGTGTGGGCTCAAATACGTCATAAAACGAGTCCGTGTCGTACCGCGTCCACCTTTCTGAAAGTGTAGATTGTTGCTTTACCCGAGCCTGTCCACAAGATTCCACATCAATTATTTGGAATAAAGTCAAATAAACGTACGACATAGTCGTCAACGAGTTTTGCCATGCGATAAGGAATTTTACAGCGGTCCTTAGCATAAACGTGGAGCCAGTCTATGTATCCAAGCCGGTGTTGCGTGGTTGGGGCAAGGTACCCATCCTTCATCGCTGGGCGAAGAAGTTTCCTGCTCAAGTCATCAAAGACAAGGTTTGAGCGGTGAGAAGAAGCAGTTCTTACCATAGGCTGGTGTGAGACTTGTGTAGAAATTCAAAGTACCCTCCGCAAAGCCGCGCGACACGGGATGGATTATTGAATAATTCGGCTTCGGTCAGAAATGGTGATAGACCTAGGATGAATAAAAAATTGTTGAGACATTTGTTTGAAACAGATTTTGCACGAATGTCTTACCCGCAAGGAAAAATATTTCGATCACTGTATAAACACCGATACCAAGGAATACATCATTCGTGGTGCGAATGACTTCGCATGCTAAACCATTGCGCTCCATCCCGACCCTCCCCAGCATCCATTCGCTGAGAGCTGGCAGAAAATCCCATTCACGGCTATAGAAGTCGGAAGGGCTTGAGGGGAGTTCGTCGCGAGACAATGCCCATGTGGGCTGAGACATAAGTATAGTTGAACAGGAGATGGAAAAGAACTAATACTTACTGAAAGACAAGATCGGAGCTCAGGAAGCCAATGACATAGTCCGTAAAGACGAGAGCCATACCAACCCGAAATTTCCGAACCTGACATGGTAAGTTCTTGACTGAGACCCTGGCAGGGACAACGTACCTTTTTATTGACAATTTTGACGGTAGATTCATAGTCGGAACGAGGATAGAGTTGTACCCAGGTGTGGGTAAGCCATTGAATCTGGGAGGACTGAGACGCGGAGAGGCAGCAAGAAAGAGCGAGAATACCATCAAGAATAGTGATCCCAGATCTAAAATGAGTGCACGATTGGTATAAGAGATACCATGCAATATGAGGTCGGTGAGACAACCCTTCGATCCTTGCTTTTGCTTTCCGGTGGTTCTCCATATTTCAGGATAGACGAAACCCTGAGATTTATTTGTACCCCTTTTAACAGCAGAGGAAGAGTCAATTCGGTAAGGCAGGCCGCTTTGCGCCGGATGGCCCTTTGGGAATCGTTTGGCCTCCTTGTCAGTCGCATCGATCTCGATCCCTTCTAGTGGCAGGAACCCGTCTGCTTTGATAACTGTGGACAGAGAGTCATCGAGAATCATGTGGGAGGCTGTGGCCTCGCGAGATTCGGGCATGGTGAGAGCAGAGCAGCGGCGCGCGTAAGTCTTCAAGTAACGGTAAGGTCAAGAACAACCAACGTCACCTGATTGATCCCCGCCGTCAAACAGGTGGCGATGCCGGTCCGAGTTCCGTTCCTACGAGTTGGCAGTTGCACCCGAGAAGATGCTGCAAAGTAAAGTTGCACCAATAAAAAATTGTAACCATACCAGTACCACGAACCGGTCCTGAAGAATCGCCTTATGCCAAATGGAGTTCGCAGTGAGCGCTGGCCAAGCCTTACAGCCGGAGCAACAAAGGAACTGGAATCCCAAATGGGTGAATTTGCCAACAGCTGCACTCGGAAGCGGGCCCCGGAGGAGGACCCGGAGAATGTGCAACCTGATGAACAGACAAAAAAGTGAAGAAGACATGGTTGAGTGCAGATAAACGACTTGCAATGTCGTTAGCTTCTGGAAACTAGTAGTTCTTTGTGCTGGACCGTCTTCTTTGATAATGCTGGAATGCAATTTTGTTTCCAAGTGTCTGGCAAGATCTGGAGTGTCCTAGAGGTCCCTAGTGCATTAATAAACAAGTCTGTATCCTCAGATTTCCTTAGTCTGCCATGCCCTGTCTGAAACTAAATTTTCTGTTCATTTTCGTGCGCATAAACAACATGTGCAAACAAAGTAGAGGCTGAATACGAATCAGTCTTTCTACTGTCAGGCAAGGTCTAGAGGGTCCTAGAGGCCCCTAGTACATTTAGAAACCACTGTGTATACTCGGATTTGCTTAGTCTGCCATGCCCTGTCTGCAATTGAATTTTTTATTCTTGGCAAACCGTGACCGAAGCCGTGAAACGTGCCGGAAAATATTCTTGTTGTACTTTCGCAGTACCTTTGAGTTCAATTCCGATTCCCGATTCAGCCATGTACAAAAAACGGTAGTTTTCAACAAGCTCGTTCTCTCCAAAGTTGTGCTTTGCAAGAGTTGTAATCTGGAGAAGGTTAAAGTTGTGTGGTTCGTTTTATTGAGTTTTCACCAGCAACTTTTCAAGTTGAACTCGCATGAAGTTGCAGCTTGGAAAGTTATATGTTAGTGAAGTTGTCTACTGCCTGGGTGTAGTCGCTCAAAGTTGTTGATGCAGGAAGTGGTAGAAAATTTTGATCAAGTTGTAAATGAGTGTGCAAAACAAAATAGCAATGGAAGAATGAAATGGGATTGAAATGCGACAATTGGTAGGTAAGTTCAGAGTCCTGGAGCAAGAAAGTGATTGCAGTGCATGCAGGATGAAGTAGAGATGAGATGTAATCGTAAATGATAGTAAGTAAGATGGCGTCCAGAGTCCAGGTATAAAGGCGAGCAGTGAGGTGGCAAGGTTAATCTCTAAAAGAATGTGAGAAAGACAAGAGAATAATGTGGAGGAACAAGCATACCGTTGGACTAAAGCATTGAAACTTTACCGATCGCATTCAGGATTTGCAGAAGGAACCAGTTGTCAACCGCCTGCTCAAAGGTGGCTGCATCGGCTGTTGGATAGGTCACATAATGGAGGTCAAATAGCGTTGACATGGGAATTCGAGCGCATCGTGAACAAGTGCGGAATGAGACCAGCCCCTGTGTCATGTTCGATGCAGATGAAGCGGGGTTGTCCGAGTAGAAGGCATCGCCAGGAAGAACGAAATGCACGACGATGGGATCATGAGCATTGGCATCAGGGTCCGGCTCCAGGAATGGGCTTCCTGTAGTTGCCCAGCAAAACATGCGAGGGCAGAAGGAGGGTAGATTGATGTTAGGCAGCTCATGGAGGACGGCAGCGTCAAAGTGAGGCTTGGCGGCCTCAAGGAGAGCTGGGCATGGGGTACCGACGCGCTGAAGGAAATTGGTGAACAACACTTCGGCGTCCAGGGTAATAGGGATTGGTGAACCAAAGGTGGAGAGGAGGTCGTGGGGATCGGGTTGACTGACAATGAGAAGGGGTTCAAGGGAGCGATAATCCGAAATGTGAGATGTCCATGAATTGGCAATGTAAAATTCGGTGCCCCCAGGATAAGATCGTGCAAACTGTGAACAAAGGAATGTCAGTTCCGAAGAGATTGGAATAAAGAGCGGGAAGGACATGCCTTTACAAAGGAGAAGCCGCCAGCACATTGAAGCTCAACACCGCTACAGAAGAACTCTGTCTCGAGATGGCCATGCACTTCTGGTCCCATAATGGCATTGTGTACCAGCTCCCTGACAAGAGTGTTGTGCTGGTTCTCGTTCCTCTGGCTAAGCGCAGAGATTTGGGAGACCGGGAGCTTTAGATGAATTATGAATGGAACAAAGAAAATTGTATGCGTACTTGAACATTGAGATGACTGATGATCTCGTTCTGGAATGGCAAAAGGCCACCGAGCGGTCCAACAGCTTGCATGGCCCGAGCCACACGAGCCACCTTTGGGTGCCAAACGTCAACAAAGCCCGGTGTCAAGGAACCCAGATCCCGATTGTTGAGGGCATACTGAAGGAGTGCCGGGGTAAGAGCGCCAGGTGGCTTACCACTGATGAGTGAGAGCGAAACTAATGCCCCAAGAACACGGAGATCGGCTAGTCGACTGGGAGCAATGGCAGATGCGAGGCGCTGAGGCATCGAGATTCCAAGCGACAACCGGTCCTCATCTGTTGGGATACACCACTGCCCAGTATTACTTAGGAAAATATTCAATGCTGTATAGATAGTCTCCCGCTCCAGTCCAGCGCCGACCGAGGGGTTGTGAGGGTCGAGGCTGTGAATGTGAGTTTGAGTGTTGTTGGGCAGGATAAAGATTTCTCTTACACTTTAAATTTGCGGCGAGGGCGGCGAGAGCAGAGCAAGGGCGTGAAGTCCCCATTTTCAGAGGCAACACGCACACATTCAATGTATAATTTAGCCAGCGCTTGCAGTGAATCGGCCTCCAGGTCGAGCCGGCCATTCCCACCGACAGTTTCGTAGACCGCAGCAGCGACATCGGGGCGGTTGAATAAATCGTTGTATGGACCCGATGGAGCCTGAGTAAACGTGGATGTTCCCCAGGGCGGCGCAACAAGAGTGGTCTCAAGATATATATATGAGTGTCATGGAATAATTAGAAATAATCAGGCTGACCAGTTGAGTAGGAAGGGTATGAGTTCCTGGCCCTGTCGTGGTGTGCGAAAAGTCAATGTACGAAGTGATATGATATGGAACACACTGACAGGGGTGACAAGGTTTACCGGCTGACTGGGCAGTATGGGCGAGGAGCTAGCAAGCTAAATGAAGGTTAAGCCTCATGAATAAAACATTGTGAAGCAATGTACCGAAATATTGGGCCGCTGGGAATGATTTGGCGCCATCAATGCTGCAGTGGACTGAACCCAAGTGAGCATTCTAATTTAATGTAAGATGGAAGTGGAAATCAGACACACCGATAACGTCTGGAGGTCGGACTTGAAAAATATCAGCAAAGGCGAATGACTGAATGAAAAAGTGCGCACAGTACGGGCAGCCCGCGAGGTTGAAGGCACAGTGGCGGCAGCCAGTGTTGGAGCGGCTGGCATGTCATCATCCTCGGGATCCGTCGGAACTCCGCCCGAAGTATCAGAAGTATTATCATCACTTTCGCTGTCGTGAAAATTCATTTCAACGGCCTCTGTGAATTGGCGGTTCTGGCGGGCTGTGAGACAGTGATGCCTCAACGACAAAGAACCGTTGGGCGACTCCTCAAGGAAGGAGGCACCGTTATAGCGAATGACTGGATATCCAGATTGTGAGTGTGCCGGAAATATAATGAATGAACCACATACTACAATTCAAAACGAAACGGCCATTCTGGATGCAAAGTGTCGGAACAGCAAAAAGGTTTTTCCACGGTGGATAGAAAAGTTCTTGCACAGTGACTGTGGCATTTACCTCGGGAGCGCGCCGCAGATTGGCAGAACCAGCCCCACGAAGCTTACCACAGTTGACGAATGCAAGGGCTTGAAGGTGGAGCTGCTCGTGCTGCAGACGAGTACTGGAACCAGCAGGAAGGGAGCGAAATGTATAATGCCGTGGACCAGTTCGCATCGAAGCTATAGACATCTCAAGAAGCGTGGTGACCTTTGTAGTTTCTGCGACGGTGTATTCTAACAAGAGATGGGAGTCCCTGGCAAATTGGCCAAATGCTGATGCGTAATTCTTGTAATAGGTGACCTCCTGGCCCGGCTTACGAAGGGTGAGTGAACAGAAAGAGTAAAAACAGTAGCAGTAACAGACAAACCTGGAACGCCTGCACCAGAACAGTCATCTTGACCTGTCGCACCCCCGCCGCGTCCACTGAAGATACCTGTTCCAAGGTAGTCCCCGGGGCTTCGTTGAGAACGGCGCCGCGGACAGCAGGACCACGAACACGACGACTGCGAAGTTGAAGGGCAGCGTTAGCGGGACCTAGATGCTCCCTTGCTGCGGCACGGCGGGTAGTGTTTGTCTCGGAGATCTGCGTTGGGCTGAGGTCGTCAACGCGGCGGCGGGGATTGTTGGAGTGGCCAGAAACTGAAATACCGAGACCGCCCATGCCCAGCATTGGCTGTGTAGTGTTATAGCCTGATAGATTATTCGAAGGAAGAGGATGTCCGGCCAGCGCAGCCGGAAGGGCGATAGTTTGTGAACGAGCACTGGTATACGGGAGGGCAGGTGGAACTGGAAGAGTGAGAAGGGGAGCTGGAGAGCTACCGGCAGGTGGAGTATTTCCTGCCAAGGCAGCAGGAAAGCTCCCATTCGCCATTGAATCGCGCATAAACTGATTCATCATCCCCGTAAAGAAGCCAAGGAATGGATTGTTGTCTTGCAGAGATCAGGTGGGTTCAGGTGATAACGGAGGAAATCTCGTACCTGAAGAAGACATGGCTGCAGAAAAGAGAGAGCGCTAGGAGTTGGGGCCAGATATGATAAGAGAGAGAACCGGGGAAAGTCAAACACGATGGCCGTCCGAAAGATCAATGGTTTTAAGCAAACAGAAGGGTTCAGCAGTGGGATTTCGGCATCACGCACCGTTGAGTTCAAAGACTGATTGGCCACAAGCTTGGGAGTGGGATTGGGATTGGGCTTGGGAGTGGGAGTGGGATTGTGGTGGTGGTTTGACATCAAGCGTGGGATGGTATGGGATCGGCTATTCAAGTAGGGATGATGGCGATAACGCTAAGATGTCATTTGATTAGATTGTGAGCACACCAGTCGGTAACAAGTACGATACCGGGAAGTTGAAGGTTGAAAATTACTCTGCACATTGAATGTAGTGCATAGGATGTCCAATTAGTACCCCAGGTAGACTATCTGTGTGTTCATTGTACATTTGCTGTGTTCCTGTGGTCAAAATAGGAGTACATGTTTGATGCACATTGTACAAAGCAATATGTAAATAATTTTTGACGATAAATACCGTCATATTTCTTAGCTTGCGGGGCGTCCCATTTCCAGAGTGTACATGCAGCTATACTTACTCGAATTCTCCGCAGTATCCTGACCTTTTTTGTGTGCGTAGTCCCATCTTTCTCTTTCTTATTCTCTTCCCCATCCTCATCTCGCATCGGTCTAACACTTTCCATGTATCATAATTCATCTGAATCGAATCGAATAAATGTTGTTGTTGCTGCTGTTATTCGACGAACAAATAGTCGCTCTATTTATCTAGACAACTACAGCCCTAGCTCGTCCGCGAGGAGCACCTGCGTGTCGCCGATAGCAACATATGTGGGCTTGCTTTTTACGAGGTCCGCGGCGGCCTGCACGCTTGTAAGTCAATGCACCAGAATGAGCGAGGAAGAGTGTACCTTGGTGAAGCCCGCAGCCGTAACATTGTCGAGGGCCGCAATCGACGCGTCCAGCGAGGTCTCGCTCGCACCGATGAGGACCTTGCTCCCCAAAAGGCAACTCTCTCAGGCCTTCATATAAATGATCCGACTTGGCAACGTGGTTCAATACCATTCATCTCGTGGTCAGCGCCAGAATGTGGATGCTTACTGCCAGTTCTCAGTAGCACATACAGTATATCATACGTTCCCAGTGCCGTATGGTGTGTCGGGTCTGTTCGGAGTCTGGTGTGTCGGAAGTTTTGTAGGACCTCGTCATACATGGAACACAGTGTCGGATGGCATGAAATATTGAATGGTGTGTCACTTCTTCTGACATGTGTCGGATTTGAAAGATGTGTCGCTGTGTCGGGTTTCAGGGAGCCTCTTCATTTCCTACTTGAGTTCTGATTCTTCTCCAGCTACCGCCACTATTCCATATCTTTCGAGTTTCAATCCCCCCACTGATCATGTAGATCCACCTGCTCAAACCAAGGTTAACCTTATCGTGATAGAGGCTTCTAGTGATGTGAATGGGAAGGTGGAGCTGGATGAATCAACGCAGCACCCCTTGCCTGATCCAACATACATTCACGACAAGTCTTTTGCACGCGGCACAATGAAGGTTGTTCACAAGGCAAGTTTCATGTTCTGGACCAGTTCCTCCAATTTAACATCTTTCAGCTTATCTCGCCGCCTGGGGAAAACATGCCGGAGATAACTTTTGTCGCGAAGCGGTTTTTCCAGGTGTCTTCAGACGCTGAACCGGTGTCCCCGGAGAACAACAAGACCTTTCTCAGGGAGGAGGTGCTTTTGACCAGTGAAATCCACTTTTTCCTTACAAAGTTCTACGAATGTGGGGCACTGAATGAAGTTGACCTCGACTTATGTAAGTTCCCTCTGTTTCTAGAGTTACATTACTTCTGCTCGTGCGTTCCTAGCGCTCGCTGCGACCGATATTTGGCTTGCTACCGAACTCCTCACTGAGGAAGAAAGTAAACCATGCCCTGCGGCGGGTCTAGATGATCTTTCTGAAGCTGACATGGCCGATGTCCGTGAGACCGGAGTCACCTGGCTCGTTGAACCTCTGCGTGTTGGTGCCGTTCAGAAATTCTCTGGCACTCTCAATCACAAGTCGAAGGCATCCACCACCCGCCTCACCGCTACTGTCAACACCTTCGTCCATTTTGTGTACCATTTCAGCCAGAAGTCATTGGTTTTATGTGACGTTCAAAGTATGTTCTCTTGCTCATTCTTGGATTCTCCAACTGAGATTCTACTGTCAGCTATGAAGGCCAGAATCAAGGGAGAGCCGAAGAACGTGATATTCGACCCAATGGCCCATACACTCAAAGGGTAAGTGTACTCCTCTCAGCTGGATCACTACACTAATTCGAACTTGGTGCGGTAGAAAAAGTGGACCCGGTGATCATGGCAAGGACGGAATCAAGAATTTCCTGGCCACACACGAATGTAGCAGCAAATGCGAAGCGTTGGGTCTTGACGAGCTCGACTCGGATGACGAGGAAAGCGACATGGAGTAGGAATACACAAGTACAGACTTTGATGTTGATTCCGTAGCTACAAATACAACACTTATTGAGTTTATGTATCCCCCAATATGAATTAATTCCTGCGAGGCCATTAATGCTACTTTATTAATCATTATTAATGGTGCTCAGATTGAATGGTGATGACGCCTTTTGCCGCGCGCATCACAGTCACATGACCGTGTCCCGACGCAACAAGAAATGAGCCCCATGTTGCCAGCACTGGGCGCAAATTCTCCAAAATATTACATACAACCGCTGACATGCATCGGATCCTGGAATAATTGATCTTCTACCTGGATGTGTCAAGGTTTTACTTGCCTGCCGCCGCCAACGGACACCGTCTGTTGTCGGGTTTTTTTTCTGATAGTGTTTACCTTCAAACGATATCACACACCGGGAAATAGCCTTCTGAATGAGATACATACATGCTACTATGCTATACATTTTGAAAACCTGAAATGTGTTGGTGGTTTTTGAGAACCTCTGTTCCCGAAAAGGAAATTTCATTTCATCCGTGGCCTTCCCGCCAACCATAAAGGGGTGTCCGGTTGCTGTATGAATTCCACGATCTATCCAACAGATAATTCAAAATCAAATTCTACAAGATTTGCGCACAAGCGAACGCTTTCAACCGGCCGGTCGGGAACATACACAATTCTTGTGGAGGTTTATTTAGGCGTCAAGTTTTGCCCCATTAGGATCGGCGACATTACCTCCCCCTGACAACAGTTAGTCTCGGTGCACAGCCTCTCCCGACATCCCAATTTGGGAGCTCACGACAGTGGGCTCCATAGAGGCTAGCGGAGGCAGAGGCGGGCTGGGCGCACGAAAAAGCGGGCTTTCGAAATTTTTTCGTAAGTCACATTTGTCACAGGGCCTCATACGAAATTCGTAAGATGATGTCACACCCTAAAGGGGCTTACGAATTGAACGAAATACTACAGTATCCCTTTTGGTTTTCCTCTGCTCCCTAACCCATTCGGTTCTGAACGTCCAATGTTATTTGTCCCAGTCTTTCCATTTCTGTTCAAGCAGCTGATCTTTGCGAAGTTCCTTCTCGACGGACCGCAGTGGATCGCAGTTGCTGCAGCCTCTGGCGCAGCGTGACTTTTAAATCTTGCCGTGAGACTACGTAGTCCTTCCGGCATAATTCCTGACATATAAAGTCTACCTCGCTCTCCTTCTGAATACTATGATTTCGTTCCCTCTACTCATCCGCAAGATCAATACTGCATCCGATCGGATTTCTCAGCTGGTCTGTGTACTAATTCAAACTGTCTGCTGCGCAATTTCTGGGTTATCTCCTTTCTGGCGCAGTCTGCTCAATGCCGATGCCTGTTTCCTGTTGCTACTTTTTCGTCTCAGTTTTGGTTGAGTTCTGGGGCTGCGTGATCAGAGTTTTGCTTCGTTTTGCTCTCCCTTTTCGAGGCTGCAGGTAGTCATGTTTTGGCTTTTTTTGACTCTGTTAACACATCCGTGGATCACACTGGGCTCAATGACATTGTGCCATTGCTCGGGTGGTGTCGTGATCGGTGACTTCCGCCTTACTCGCTTTGCACCTTCCTTGCTGCATTAAATACAAGAGTGTGGCGGGGCGCTCCGCGCCCCACCAGTTGGGCTGGAGTTGCCGTTGCACTCATGACCCGGGGCAAATTGACAGGGAAATGATGTGTGGAGTTTGAGTTGGAACGGCAAACTCAAGCCGAGCCTGCCATTCAACCGAACCACCCCGGCACTCTTCCGGCATGTGCGAGAAGCCGCGGAGTTTCAGCTTCACGGACGGACAGACACACGCACCTTTGTTTTTATATGAATACTGAACGGGATTGTGATCCAAGACCACCCATTACGAAGAATTTAAAGCCGAAATCACTATCAGAAGTGTAGATAAGCGAGCCTAGTTCCGGGATTAGAAAAGAGGGTCAAGGAGCCGTGCCCTAATTTCGGCGGATGAGCGCAGATACTGCTCAGCTGACTACTCAGCTGACAGGGTGCGTCATTGGTGGATTTTGTCCGTTGCCGGGAATTCACAGCCGGCAGTTAAACGGCTGTGATGATTACTTGCGCGGTGAAAATCTTTGGTGACAGAGGATTTTAAAACTCCAAGCGGAATTCCGGCCAAATGACGTAAGGAATTTGAGGATTGTTATGGAAGACTTTTGAAGGAGGGAGGATGCTTGTGAAGCGAGAGAGTAAAGGAGCGGAGATTGAAATCCGCCAGAGTGCTTTCATCCGGGACGCGTGCGAGCGTTCGACCCTCGCCCAGCTCCTGACACAATGCACCGCTTTCGAAGCCCGTCTGCGCGCGCAACGGAGACTACGCTAACCATGGGTGAAAAGAAGTAATAAAAGAAGTCACATTTGTTGTAACCTTACATTCGATTCCAATTTGTAACACTATAGCGTCATTCTAGCGAAAAATAAAATTACTGTTTACCTATTTTCGGGTCCCGATCCCGACGTCTTAGTTCGGTGAGCCGGGGAATGTGGAGCCCATCTTTGGATCTCCGACTGTGCGCTCGCGCTCTCCGTGGCATTGTGAGTTCACGAGTCTGATTCAGTGACGGTCAGATGACTTCTTGCCGTACTCTGTACACACTGATATCCTACAAATCAGATTCCCGATTGACAACTCGTTTCATGAAAATTAGGTAGAACGTGTTGAATCACGCTAGCCTGGTAGCTCATAATTCAAACGCAAAGAGTTTGGCCAACACTCAGCGAGAAGCCGCTGTGCACGGAGGCCCAGGAGACCCATGGCAGGTGCCCGGGGCTGCTGCTGAACGATATGTTGGCGACGGTGACGAAGGTGGCCCAAAGCATCTGCGTGAGCACCATGCCCATGAAGCGCAGGTAGCGGGAGGGGGTGAGCGCGGATTGGGACTGCGACGTGAGGTGGGCGCGAAGTTGTAGGCGGTCCAGGCAATAATAGAGAGCGTTGGGACGTTGCGTGCGCGCCAGTGCCACGGCAAGGGGACGAGAACGATGAAAGCTGCGAGGAAGGCGCCGATGGGGAGTTCGTAGAGCATTGCGTGAGGGGTCGGAGGTAAGAGGCGAAAGCTTGGAAGACAGATACACATCTAAGTCGTGTTCCGGCGTCATGACGTTCTATGCGTTGATAGGGCCCGACAAAGCATGCTAGCTACGTATATCAAGCCCACAAATTGAAAATTAGACCGTCCCGGCACAGAGAGGCCATAAACCTGCAATCAAGATGGGAGAGAGGTCGAGAAAAGATGACGTAAGAGGGGAATGTCAGCGGGTAACGTAACACGGCCCGTGCAAATTCCGACTTCGGATCCGACGCTCACACCGCAAATGGAAATGTTTGCGGTAGGATGAAAACCAACTCTGATTCCATTGATATCAATTTGAGTCCTCTTCCTACCTGAAACTACGAGCATCAATCTAATATAAACCAAAAATGATCCAACTTGTTTCAGAGGGGCCCTCAATGTCATAAAGAACACCAGTTTCTTTGCTTCATGAAAGCATGCCAAGGACTATAGCTGTCAAGGACCCTTTCAAGACCAATGAAAGGAGGAGTTTCACAGATAAAGAAAGGCATGTTGAAAGAACCACTTTCAATGTGCCTTTCAAACAGATTGAAACAATGTGTTTCAGGCATCAAGAAACCTGCGCTATTTTTGCTATTGGTCCGGCATTGTCCGCGCCAATAGCAAAAATAGCTCAACCACTGAAACTGATTGTTTCAGGGTGTCAGAAAGCCACGCTGAAAGTGGTTTTTTCAGCGCTGCTCTCTTTATTCCCAAAACTGGATATTTTGATATCATTGAAAGCTGCAATGAAACTTCAAGTTTGTGCAAGCCTTTCATGATCTGCAGAAATTATCTTTCTTTGTGGCATTGAAAGCACTTTCAAAACCATTTGATTCATTTCTGGTTGACATTACATTGATTCTTGTGGTTCAAGGTAGGAGGAAAACTCAAATTGATACTAGTGGAATCAGACTTGGTTTTTATCCTACCACAAACATTTCCCTTTCCGGTGTGGCTCTTCGCCTTCGCTTCCATCTTCAGACCAAGATCGCATTCTGCGCCAATATATTTCCTGCCCTCCTTCCTCTTGCTGGAGGCTGCGCGCCCGTCTCGCCCCTACGCTTGTGGCCGCTCTCTTAGCACTTGAACGACTCTGAATCGTGTGGACTTTCTGCGCTCCTGGATCTCGAATCTCAACTGAAGATGATGTCTCTTGGGTCAGCGGCCGTCCTCACTCCTTCGGAGCGCTTCTATTTCGAACTCCTGCACTCCTGATCTCTACCTGCGTTGCTGACGACGCTCTGACCTAGTCCCCTGCGTGGCTCGCTCTTGTTTCTGTATCTACATGCGTCTCGCCTCACTGCATGCGCATCCCTCGTGCTCTAACTCCTTGCGTTATGCTCCCCTCGCCTGACCTGCTGCTCTTTCGCAACTCAATCGTCGGCTTTGGAGTCCTAGACTCCAACAGAACTCCTGGACCCGCTGAAACCTGACTCTTCCAAATTCCGCTCTATGACTCTGCTCTTTCTGCAACCTTCTATATATGCCGTAAGCCTCTCATGTCTTTGTTCCTTCAATCCTTGTTTGAATTCTCCTGCATCTTTCTAGTGTTTTCGAGTAGCTTGCACAGTCAAGGAACATTCAATTATCCCTCGAAGGCGACTTTTCTATTGTTCTGGGTGAGTTTCTCTGGTGCGTTCCTCCGTCCTCTCTTCCATCGCTTGAAGGTGGTTTCAAGTCCATCATCCCGTCTCATCCCATCCGATCTTCCTTACTCAACCCAATCAGACATGGTCTATGCCGCACCGCATCAGTGCCAACCAATAATATTCAATTCCCCATGGCTGTCTAGAGGTGAAACAATACGAGCCGAGGTGAGTATCCGGATTCTCCAGTTGTTTCGGCACTCGACACCAACCGGCGTCCTGCCTCGGTTCATGTTTCGCTGCCGGCTCGGACCCTGGGCTTTCCGATTGTCACGCCCTTGTTTGAGTGAATGGTCCATATTCTGAAACTCAAGGTCTCAACAGTGTAAACCTGTGCATAGGTGTCCAACCACGATTACGACCTCCTGTGGGTGTCTCGCTCCTCTCCTCTTGCCCCAACCTTGGATCTCCATCTGGTCTAAATGCCCTTCGGCGTCGTTTTTGTTCAACCTCCTTCACGTCCAGTCCGCTTCAAGCCTTGCAGCATTTCATCCCGTCCTATCCCTTCTACCCCACGCGCTCCCAATCAAAATTCAAGCATCCCGCGCATCAAGCCGAGACTCGGTGTGTTGCAATTTCATTTCATGCGGTTTCATCATCTCCGAAGACGTTACATCGTGGTGCAATTCGCAGCTCTGTTCAACTCCGGAGTCAGCCAGGATTAATTCCCACGTCTGCCTGTTCATCTGCGTCTCATCCCGGTAGTCGTCCGTACCCGCTCCTGCCACCGCCTATTGGTTGCATTGACTGTTAACTCTCCGGTGCATCCCATCCTTCTCTCCCCTCGTCTCCTGCAGTACAGCCCGCACTTCAAACCATACCACACAGCTCACGCTTCCTACATCTAGACTCAGGCAAACTCACTGTACGTCCTCGCTTTTCGTTTTTATTTTGTAAGGGTATAGTTCATGGCCTTCTTCGGCGAGGAGCGCAACTCAGCGCATGGGCGCCTCACCGAGCTAGACCACGAAATCTGGTTCCCGTTCGTCTAATTCAATTCAGACAGTTCCTTCCGTGTGGGGCTACGCCCGTTGGACGGCTGCCAAAGTCCTGCCAGAGTTCTGCCGGAGTAAAACCAAAGAAAATCCCATTGAACACCGCTCCGCTTTGCTCGAGTTTATTCCTCTGTTCTTCTCGGAATTGCCGACCAAGCGGAACTCAAAACAAGTGGCCTTGTCTAGGATCACGTCTGCCAAGACCAAAAAAACCTGATTCATACATAGCGCACTTCGTCGGATCGCCATGCGCCAAGCCGACATATTAGCCTTCTTGGGGTGTGCCCCTCTCATAGCGAGAGTTCCGAATATCATAAATTTATCCTCAGTCGTATCCGGTGCGTCGCGGGCCGTCTTTTCCCTCTCTCGCTATTCATGCCTAGCGGAACATTGTTACTCTATTCATTCCTTTTTGCGACTTCGGTTTATTTTTGGTTCAGATACCTGAGCCTCCACTGTTGATGCGTGTCTGCACTTGTTCATGTATAAGTGGTATCTCCTTTGACACAAGTGCCATCTCGTATGGATACAATGCAACAAATGTTATTGCCAGATTCAGGTTAAGACCAAAGTAAGCACATCGACAGTGCGGAGAAGCTATATTTACACCAACATGTAATTGGAGAATGGACGCAGAGCAAAGCCTATAGCAGACAAACTCAAAAGAATGGATTCGTCCCATTGGGACAGCTAGACGGCGCCAATTGACAGTGATCACGACAATGGTCCGCGACAGAAATCAAACCCTTGCAACAGGGCAGGATGAAACACCTTTGGGTATCGCAGACCTCATTGTACCCGAAATCCCCGATACAAGAAGGAACGGGGGTGAGTTGACTATTGTTGCAGCTGGTTGCTCGCTCGTCAGTTTGAAGGGAATTCAGTGTGATGTTGCGCACTGACCTATACTCGTAAGGAGAGTAGCAAGCGTCACCACAGGCCTGGGTAGCTATCCCACCACTCTTGTAAGGACAGAGGAAGTCTCCGTTGAAGCAGCTGCAGTCCCTCAGTGTGGAAATGATTCAAAGAATAAAATGTGTACGTATATTCGGCCATCGAGTAGCAGTCCTCACCACAAGCCTGATATTTAACGCCGTTGACAATCGGACAGAGCAAACTGACGTTGAAGCAGGTATACTATTCACCAGGTTAGATCTCGGGGCCGGGGAAAATGCACATACCTGAGACAGGTCATACTCTGCACTATCGCAGGTCTGAAGACCCTGAACAGCAATGGCGCCGGCAACCAGCGCGGTGAGGACGGGATGAATGGTGTGCCTGGAGTCGGATCTATCGAGTTAATAATTGGCCTATTAGGATGCTCGCAATACAGCTGTCAAATTTGACAGGGCAGTTATCGCTTGAAGGAATGGTGTGCCTGGAGTCGGATCTATCAAGTTAATAATTTGCCTATCATGCTCCGCCTGCGCCCCGCCTACGCCCCACAAACGCATCTCCCTCGACCCCAAGTCGCCGGTTCGCGATATCAGTCTGATATTTATCGCCGAATAATGAAAGCACGAACGCATGACACCCACAGATCTGCGATGACGATCTCGCTGAGTTCTATGTCGGTTTTACAATGATCCACTCACCTAGACAAACGTTGGAGTCGCGCTGGCGGCGCGTCTCCGGCGTTATCACCTGTCATGTCGTATCCATCACATTCACTCTCTACCGCCACTATGCTATAGCTTTGCTTTCCCTGCTTTCTGCCCCACCACCGCTCGGACCTCTCCAACGTAAACGCACGTAGACATATGTAGAAGGACTGAAGGACTATGTCTACGTAGTGTAGACTTGAGTAGACATAGGGGTTCATCTGCCATTTGTCTATGGGGGTAGATGAGCCCTCTGTCTACATGGGATGGGAACACAGTGAACCGCTCACGCACATCTGGCTTGGACCGACAAGGCAATGCCTTGGTTTGCCTCGTAAGAAGAAATTCATAACCCTGGAAGTTGTCTGGCTCGAGTACGCCGCCTGTATTCATCACATTGATCTTGACTTCCATTCACCCTAATTTTACTGAATCCCTGGTAGAAACTTAGCCTATCTTTCGTCCGCTTAGCCTCGTAATACTCTTTCGAAATTGAATCTCAATTATGTATTGTGTTCTCAATCCGCAAGTTGTTTCTAATCTGGGCAACCTACGTTACCCAATAATTTTCATGGGCATAAGTCGAAGTCACAGCCCTAACATTGATAAACCATACATAAATACAAGATATGCCGTCGCTCCGCTCCGGCTCCGGGCTCACTGCAACGTGTGGAGGAGATAATTCAGATTGACATGATCAGCTCTCTGTACACGAGCCAATGAAACTTGCATTGTACAGTGCAATATATTAGGACAGAAAATCCGCTATTGAATATGTAGTAGACAAAGTACACTATCAAATGTCCCAACCAAAATTGAATCTGGCGGAGGGTAGAGGACGGTAAATGAGAACGGCACTCGAAGCCCACCAACCAGCTCTGATGTAAAAATCAAGCATAGTGATTTCATGGATCCCAAAGGGCGGTGCGATACTGAATCGATGTCTTTGGTCTCATGAATGCCACCACCCAGTGAGGAAGCTGCGGATTGGCGACCCAAAAATGCGATCGCTTAGACTGCCATCGACGTGGTCACACCCACCCTGAGGGCCAGATTATCGATCAGGGAAATTGTGAGAGAAATCCGCCGGTCTTGGACAAATCCAGATGAGGGAATGAACATGGACCGCACGTTTAAATATTGCTTACTTCAAAAGGCACGCTGCTTTGTGTCGCCATAGAAGTGGGGCGAATCGCTACTACAGATGAATCACATCTATTGAGCGATGCTTCATGCCCTTATTAAGTTACGAACCCACATTTTGGCCACCCATAAACGGAGCCAGACGCCGATGTCGCCGGTATGATGCTACGATCTACGAGACATGACTCGAACTCGACTACAGATCAAGGAAGTCGTACTCGGAGGAAATAATGGGCACTCACTTTCACACCCGGAATTTGCACAGTCACTGGTACACGGGATACGACCAAAGTATTAAGTCTGCGCTGCTCCAACGCATAGAATACTACACACCTAATGATCAAGGAAGATGGATGGGAGGCGCTGGGGCGCATTGATTGTAGGACAAACACCTGGTTTGGTACATGTCAGGAAAGCGCTGAAGAATCAGGGCACACCGGATACACCTACGCATGACAACTAGAGGCAGAGCTTGTTTAGTTAAGGAGAACAGCAGGGATAGGTTGATCGGCGACGAAGCATCACCTTACAAACACGACGGAAGACGAGAGATAATTCCTATGACCTCAAAAATCTGCCTCGCTTTTGTGCTTGAGTTTGATCGAGTTCAGTTGATTCGTATGTTCGTCCGAAGTCTTAATACCCCAGGCGAGACGATCTGGCAGACATTTAATGCACAGGCAATGTTGCTTTGTGAGACGAGATAGAAGCGTGACCAGTTTTGCGACTGAGTCTTGCGATGATGTCAGCTTGAATCTTGGAGTTCCATAGTTGAGGGTATTAAGACAATGAAGCAAGAGCAGAACGGTAAGCAGCTGTTTGATGATTGATTTGGACGATGAGGCACAGCGACCTTGATCGGGATGACAGGATACCATCTTGGCACGAGTCTTGATGGTTGAATTTCACTCGGTGTTGCACAGGACCTTCCAGGACAGTGAGTCAGGATAATAGGAAACGGTCGGAAGTGGCATAATGGTGGGGAGAAAGAACAAAGCAGTGCGAATGACGGACGTTGTTCTTTTGAGTGGGCCTTGAGCGCGCGATAAAAGGGCATGTGGTTCATTCAAATTTAGGACGACACGTCATACCACAGCCCTAAACTTAAAGTCAGAGCCTCGAGGCTTTCCTCAAAGTTGGACTTGAAATTCAGTTAAGCCGACAGGAAAAAAAAATACTACGACAGCAAGGTTTGGCATACACTTCAGACATAGCTCTTTACTGGGTTTGCTAGGACGACGGATCGGGGAAATAGAAAATACAACATGCACCCGATAGCAATCTGAGAAGTTCGGGACTTATGATTGACTTATGATATGAGTAAGTAAGCCAAGATTTGATGCTGAACGTTAAATAAACACGAGCGCCAAGTGGGCGCTCCGTCGAAAAACAAATAGACATACCTCGGGAAATAGCGCGGTGTGGGAGAAAAGAAGAATGTAAACAGACACACATAAAATCAGTCCATCTGCTTAGGATATGAGTAACAGCACGAGCCTTGGAACTCTGATAGGACAATAGTGGTGTATAACTAAGCGAACAAAGCAAGGAACAATAAATAAATACAGTGTGAACCTCGGACATCTAGTAGTACATCAACAGTGTGACCGTAATCGCAATAAATTTTGGTCGGATGGAAAATGGTTAATTCATAAACAGCTTGCCAAGCACCTACAATTGCCTTATATTGTGATAGTGGCTGTGGGTTCCTGAGCATGGTCATCCACAGACTCACTATTTTCCGTCTCGGAAGTTTCTGTGACAAAGTGAAGAGCTGCATTCAAAGTCCCCAGGATCATAAGATTTTTGTGATATGCTGGTTCAATGCTCACAAGCTTAGAGTCCATTTCGGTGGCATCTTTGGACTGCGATGATCGCACAAATAGCGGTTGAGCAGCCCTCCAGAAAGTAATTGCCTCTGAGGTACGTCCTTTTTGGTGAACTAAATCTCCCAATCGTACCATGCACTGTGCTCGGCTGTAGTGCACATCCATCTGGGTGAACCCGTCTAGAGCCACTTGATAAAGATTTGTTGCCATGTGTTCATTGTTATTGATGATGAATATATCCTCAAGAAAGAGAAGTGCCTGGTGAAGTGCTAATTTATCTTTGAATTTGTAGGCAAAGCTCAAGTATATGATTGGCCATTTTTCCTGCCATCTACTGACGGGCCATAGTTTTATGTGAACTAATTGTCCCAAGCAAAAACCTTCAACTTGATTGTCATTTCCCCAAGAAAAGCGGAGGCATTTTTCAAACTGGTCCCTTGCTGTGGTACATTTCCCGTCTCGGAGCTCTAAGCTTGCCTGGATTGTGTCACACAAGGAGAGTGCCACTGGGCTATTGTCATTCCTGAAGATTGTTCGGGCAGTATGCAAATTGTGGCACACTTCCTGCGAGGCCCCTCCAATTATGACATCAATTTGTGCAATATTCACTAGAGCAAGTGCATAGGAGAATGGATTTTCTTGAGGAGAAGCGGTTTTCACTATGCTGTTGTTAATACTTCTGGACTGGGCATATTCTGACTTTAGCAAATGGATTTCTGCCTGCGAAACCATGATGCCGTGATCAACTCTTCCTCCTGACATCCCACACAAACAAAGCAGCTGTCTAGCCCTCTGTAGTTGCGCTGCACTCTCCTGGTATTCTCCCAGATTTATGGAGCAATTAGCTCCAATCAGATTTGCTTGGGCCTCCCCATACAAATTTCCCGACAGCTTTGCTAGCTTCCGTGCTATGCTGGCATGATTCAGGCCGGCACTATGAAGTCCACTGTGATTTTCTTGACGAGCCATTGTTGAAATAACATCACACTGCTGATTTATGTCTCCATACTGCTTTGATAATAAAAGTGCGTGTTGGAGAAACTGGGTGGCCTTTTGTGAATCAACCTTGTTGATAAAGAAATAAAATCCTGCTGCCATGTAGAATTTGGCTAGCAGATGTGTCAGCAGAGAATAGAGTGATTCCAACAATGGCCCACACTCACCCTGAAGAAATGGATCATCGGCATGGTCTGCAAAACCCATGACTCTGGCCAATGCCTCCTGTGACACAAGGGTCCGGTCTGGTCGACTGAGTAGCACTTCCAGCAAGAACCATATTTCCAGTTTGTGATCACACAATTCAGGTAAAAGGCCTTGAATATCATTCATCAGCGGTGTGGGATCACGGCCAGTGACTCTGTGGAATGAGTTGAGGGATAAAACACCGTAGATGGTCTCTGTTACAGTTGAGGCATTTGGATATAAGCCCCGTTTCAAGACTTCATCCAGATTGGCCAAGTTCAAGGTTATTTGATTGACCACTGGCTGCAACTGTGGCTGCCCACTATATTTCCGGTAGAGGTTTAAAAGGGCATAGAAATGGCTCTGAAGCAGTTGTATGTGGGATTGGGAAGGAGGCAGGATCTTTTTAATATATTCTCTTATGGGCATCAGCAGCAATAACCTCTTATTACTGTCCTGATATGCCAATGAAGTGGCCTGGAATACAGTTTTGCAACTGCGAATATTGGCAATTCCAAGATGAGCATCAACAAGTTCCACATCAGAGAGCCCATTGGGAAGAACGGAGAGGAGGCTCAATAATTCCTTGCTCCCAGCCGTGATGCGTGGGCTTGAAAGAGAGAGGCCAATGGATATATCCAAACTTGATCTTCGGTCCGCACCTAAAGAGAGCATAGATGTTTTCTCTGATTCCCAGCGTGATAAGACATTGGGCAGACCCTCATAATCAGCCAGATGGGCAATGAGGTCAACGGCCAAGGGCATGTTGCCTGTGAATTGAAAAAGTTGGTCCACCTCATCAAGGGTGTGGACATTGTCCGTGATATCCATGAAGATTTGTCCAGCAGCATCATCTGATAGAGGCTGCAAAGGCAACAGAAATGGACGGGTCCACTTATCTTGTGCCGGCCTCTCCGCTCCCCGCATTGTGATCTGATCAATATGGATGAAAGCCCAACTAAACAGTTGTAGGACATACCATTAGTGCAAGGTGTTCAACCTCACTGAGGAGGGACAGGAGATTTTCAACTCCTGCTCGGGTCTGTATAGGCTCCCATACTGTTTCCAGGTTGTCAAGAATCAAAAGAGAAGGTGACGTCCTTGCAAGATACTGGACAACAGCTTTTGTAAGATCCTGGCCAGGATTAAGTCCGAGGTGCAATCCAACAAGTGCTGCAAGTTCAATATTCGTGGTTGCTGCTTCAGCACCAACAAAGAATCTGTGCTCGAATTTGGAAATAGTGTTCGGGTGGTGGAGTGCTGCTCTCGCAAGGCTGGTCTTGCCCATTCCACCACCTCCCAGAATGGCTATTCTGGGTGACTTCTCATTGAGTAGTTTAAGCACACATATTAACTCTGCTTCACGTCCATGGAATATCTTGGGCTTTGAGGGCAACATTGAGAATGAGTTGGAGCTTGACAACAAAGCCGTTGAGGATTTGATGCACTTTCAAAAATGTCTCACCTGTTTCTCGACTCATTGAATCCCCCAAGTACCTGTCTTGAGTTACAAAAACATCCCAGGTGACAATGATGAACTTACGGAAGTCTTTTCCGAGACTGTACCGGTATCAGAAAGTGCTTCAATCAATTTGATCAATTCACTGTGCATGAAGTCTGCCTTGCTTTTGAACTCCCTAACTTCATTGAAGGTCTCGGCCTGGGTTTGAACCTAGGTGCACTGTTTTAACCAACTTCAAATGAATTGATATAGTTTTACCCCAAAGACCTCCATTGCTTGATTCAATCCTCCATGGCAGTCTTGCAGTATCTGCTTCATCTCATTATTGCGGAACAAGTGCATGATTTTCTTCCCCTCCTGCTGTGTTTCAATATATGTATATATCTTGTGAAGTGTCCTACATGCACATTGTGTTAAAAGGTCTGAACACCGCCAAAGAACTTACTCCATGAATCTCCCAATGTTATCCGGCATTGAGGGCGGAAGAGAAGCCACACTCTCAGATTTCATATAGAAGTTGAGGATTCCATACACAATTTTGTGAATGGGCTCCATAACCTGAGCACATTCAGTCTTGTTTCGTTTGACATTCTATGGCATTTGAGCAGGCGCAATGTGATGGGTGGTGAACTGTACCTGGGCCAAATTGATCAAGCTTTGAATGGTGTTTGCAATGGATTGCACGAATGGTGGCCCAAAAGCATCATTGAGCTCTGTGAGAAGCTGCAACACAGGGGTCAAACAAGTTGTGATGTTTTCCAGGCGAATTTCGGTGGCAGTAGGCAGGCGGGGCATCTTAGAGGTGGGATCAAAGTTGAAGTCTGTGTCTTGAATATATGTGGCCTGTGACCATTTCCTATGCATGGGAAGCATGCGGACAACCATCAATCTCCCGTTGGACTCGACTGCCCCATCTTATCATTCAATACTCATCTTCCGCTGCACCGGTTTCTCTATTTCTGCCTTGATGCCGCATTCACCATGGCTTGAGAAGTGAACAAAGGCTAGGCAGGCAATGTTCAATGAGCGGTTTACATTACGAACAACTCAATTATCGCTAGCAGGTCTTGCGAAGGTAGTGTTTTTCCCGACCCATCGTGTTGATCCATCTTGTGATCATGCGTGTGACGGTTGGGCTGTGATTGAGCGCAAAGATAGATATGTGGAGCTTGGATGTATGCACTTCACACTTGGACTATATGCCAGCACAAAATGCATACAATGCCGGGTGGTCAATAGCAACGTCCACACAGCTTGCGCGCACCAGGGTGTAACCTCAGCCCTTTGCGCAGAACAGGATCCCAAACCCATGCGTGGCCTGGGAGTAAGACCCACGACGCGGGATCTCGCGCCCAAATCGCTGTGAGGGACCTCCCGATTTAATGTTCATTTGCACCTGCAATCCCACACGGCATTTGAGGTGCGGTGCGGATGCAGATATTCATCAGCATCTTCCATCAACCATCTTAGCACGAAGATGCCCGATGTGCACACCACCTCTCTTTCCCACGCAGAGAAATGTCACCGCCATTCGTTCAGCCAATACAAGTACAGGTCTCTCCTTCATACTGAATTGAACCCAGTGAGGGAGTTTGAGCGCGTTAACCGTACTCGATTGAAATATAAACAATTCTGACCTATCACAGGATCAGACCAAGATCGCGCCGTTACCTTGATGAATATACATCCGTGACAGCAACCAACTAAAGCAGTCCTTGGATATGTTGTCGGTTGGTTTCTAGCCACAGACTCCCGCGCGCAGAGAAAGAGATTGGGGATATTCAGCAACCCAGGGGTTTCGAACAACGGGAGAGAAAGGAACAAAAAAGCCGAATTTAAAACTGCATCAGACGGACGTTTCCAAGAAGCAGCAACGGCGAGGACGCGTCACCTATCAGGGTCCAAAGACACGACAGGGAGAAGTGGAGGGGCGGCGCAAAGGAGGTGCCGGAGAGGAAGCTGTAGCCGAGCAAAAGGAAACTTGCGTGCAGTTAAGTTGTGTTGGCGTTGATTTGAGTTGAGATCACAGATGGCAGCCAATGAGAGCAAGAAGTCGGGGGACCAGGAGGAGAGAAATGGAAAGGAGATGAATCGCAACGAAGACGAGGAGGACCCGATCTTGAGTAACCCCTGTCGGCGAAGAATAAGGAGTACAGCGACGCCAGATAGTTTGATAGATCTACGGAATGAAATCGAGTCAGCGGTAGTGGCGCGCGCGAAAGAGGCAACAAGGACATAACACTTGTGCCCGATACATAACATATGGTGGTTGGTAGATCAAGTGGAATGCGAAGTCAGGATAAATGCGCAGAGACATGAATTACATCAATACCTGATTGAGATGTTCCCTCGATGGCAGCCAGTTCTTGAAGCGTACACGAGCTCCATGCTGTGTGTAAAGGGCTGAGTGAGTACGGCGCGGTGGCAGTCAACCCGCTGCTATACAATTCATCAATCAGACTTGCAGGCGCATCGAGAGAGGGAGAGGCGTCGTAGAGCGAGATCCACCCAAGCTAACGCAGTGATGTGTCCGGGAATGGTAGCCGGAGATGATTTTTTGCACCGGCAATCTCGGGAATAGAGAGTTCAGAGCCAGGGAAACGTGCCGCAAGAAAGGGCGAGGGTATGTAGGATACGGATCCTGGAGTGACCGATTTTGAGGAAGGCTGGTGACTACGGGGTACAGGAGATGATGGAAGGAGATTCAAGAACTTGAGTGGGCGCCGGGATAGAGGCAAAGCGACACGAGGAGAAAATGAAGGCGGGAGTAGCCTTGTTTCAGTAGGGTTCGGGGGAAGCAGTCACTACTCGGTTGAACATCTTCGACCGTGATGATTGATGCATAGAGCAGAACACACGCACGCCGCAGACAGTCGGCGGCGGCTTCCCGAGCTCCTGCATACTCATGGTACGGAAATAGCGTGAGGGAGAACGTGAAATCCGCGAGCGTGGGTTCAGATCAGGAGCCCTACAGGTGGCAAGCTGAAGGGGAGGCAATCTGGTGGCGGAACACGCAGGAGGGGATTAGAGGAGAGGAGAGTGGGTCAAAGATGCTCTTGAAGTCGATTCATCGAAGCAGCGTTCAACGCGAGTTATAACGTGTGAGATAGCTATAACCCGGGATTCCGAGAGCCTGCCGAGTTCAAGGCAAGTCAGAGACACGTCTTGAGCGCAGAAATCGAAAATCGGATCATCTCGGCACAGAGAGCCCACAAACTTACCATCGAGGAAGAACGAGAAAGCGATAACGTGTTTGATGGGAGCGTCACGCCGGGTAACGCGGCCCGCTCCATGTCGGCTCCGAAATCGACGCTTGTCCTTCGCGTCCACATCCACACCGCACACTCGAGACCGGCCAGCCAACCTGGTCGTCGCTGACGGCCCACTCGCCTCACTCGCTCTACCCGTCTATTCTGCTGTTGCCACTCGCCACTCGGTCGTCTAGATTCTGGACTCCCTCGAGCCTGTATCTGCCACTTATCCCGCCGTTCTTACTTCTTTCTTCGTTCAGTCTTTTCTGTGTTCTCCTTCATAGATGATCCACGATCGAAGAATCCCGATTATTTCCCCAATTCCGGCTCTCTCTGGTTTTGGGTTCGTGGTCGCGCTCTCATTCTGTCGCTTAGCTGGCCTGAAGCTGGTTTTATTCACATCACATACCTTTTCTTCTATTCTGTGGGTCTGACTGCTGCATCTCATCCGTTCAATCCACCCTACCCGGGTTGTCAGATGCTATGAGCGGAGGCCAAACATAGCGAGGCGTGATGTGGTCGGATAACGCGATTCCTGTTTCTCTTGAGTCTTTCTGTCCGTTATGGAGTCCAACCTTTCCCTCCACATGCATCGATTGTCTTTCGATTCCAGCCATGCATCCAGCATCGATTGTCTTTTTATATCAGCTAGCGCTTGTATCCAGCACTCCCATAGTCCACAGCGTATCACCTCAGTGCGCGTTCGTGTCGATTTCTCCAGTCTCTGGACTCCTGATGATCTAGATCTCCATAACTTGCGGTATCGTGGTCAACACGCAGCTCTGACTTTATATGCCGTTTCTCCTATTTCTTCTACGTGCGTTTGCCCGCCTTGCGTTTCCCGCGGGACAGAAATCACGCCCTCCCACTTCCTACCTCACTTCACTCGATGTACGCCCCTTCCCTCGAGTGTATGCTCTTTCTTCAGGTTTGTCACTCTGAATCCAAATCCCACTCCCCTTCGGCAGCTCCGAGATTTTTCTGAGAACGTTCAGTCCATCTCAGCCATCCTATTCTCCGACTGGGATCACATCGCTGCAATTCGGAAGCGATCCACGTTGCTTTAAGTGCATTCGCTATCCGCCGTCCGAGCGAATACAATTCCTGCCCTCAATGTTCACACTCACACTCACGTTCGCCTTAAGCTTCACACCCAGACATCCTCGCGACGATTTCGCCAGCTTTCCGAAGGTTAAATCAAAACCACACTTCAAACCAAGCACACCACAAACACAGTCAATGCAATCCTCTCGCCCTCGCCCTCGCCTCTCTCTTCGAATTACTTGGCTAAATCGAATCCTGCGTAATCATGTGAAGACAGAACCGAACTTGAAAGGCCTTGAGATATTTCGCAATGGAGTGGTTCTGATTCTGGGGCGAGCGATTCTGGCTCTCGAACGTCTATTCTACAGGCATGTCCAATTCGATGTCCCTCCTCCGTGCGTAAATCTGTAAAAGCTCGCTTCCCTGAGTTCGAGCAACTGCTATCCATGATGCAGACGTGGAGCTCAAAATTCCTGAAGCACGGATGGAGAATTTCTAGTACAATATTCTTGCTGATTATCCTATCAGTCATCCAGCGTACGGCCTCTCACTTCTCGCCTTCGTTCAGCGCGGGACTCTGACTGTCTGCTTTCAATTCACCCTCAAATCCTCAACTCTGCTCGGTGAATCAATCCTTTATGTTGTCCTCAATTTCAGCTCCGGTCCGTGGTCTGACCTGATTTACACCATGGTCCCTATCCATATCCATGTCAAGATTTGCATCCCGAGCCCTGCTCACCTGGATCGAATCCGCTTGCTTTGGTGCATCCTCAGTTTAAACTTCTTCCATTCGGTGAGTTGTTTTCTTTGGCGGACCTTTCCTGTATATGCTGACTGTGCTCACTTCACCTCATCCTTTTCTCCACATGATCTCTCTTTGGCGTGCTAGCGGGCTAGCTTAAGTATTGGCGAAGATCTCTGGATTTTTTCGATGGCTTCCTGGCTGTCGCGGTCGCTTTGTCCTTCTTCCCCCTTTTCCATATCTCTCTCCCTATTCCCATGCCCATTGTATTGGTCTTCAAGATTCCAACACTGCGCACCACCCATTTATTTTCTTTGACTCCAATTCTTCGTATTCAATCGAAAGCTTTCTTGGGTTCACTCGCATCTCACCTCACTGCACAATGCACACCTCTATGCTCACGCTCCTCCTCCCGCGTCACACGATACCACAAACACCACCACAAACTCGACTCGATGATTTACTCATCATCACTTCGAAGATGAATTGGGACTCAGACGAATGCTTACTTGATTCGTTTCCCGGGTTCCCTGGAATCCCTTCGTTCAATTCTCCGGCCAAATTTGGTTTATCTTTTGAATTTGGAACGGTTCCTTTGTATCTCCTGACCACATGCGCAACATCCTATGTCTGACACAAATGCCCCATTGATTAGGAAGTTCAATAATACGTCCGAAGAGGTTGCGTAGGGCGTGCATTGTGAACGGTTTCCGGTAAAGAGACACCTGCATTATGGGTTAGCTGCACAGGAGGCTAATGTCAAAGTATATGGTGCACCTGAGGCAGTGGGTTCGCGTGGACGGCTCACACCAGAACCGAGGAGATTTGAACTCGTAGGTCAATTTATGGCTTCAGGATTCCGGGATGGCGCGCCGTTTTCATAGCCTAGAGGCGCAGGTCGAAAGCCCGTTTGGCGAGATCTAAGTGGACTGTATGTGGCGCAGTGCGCTCACAAAATCGGCGTTAAAATTCAATGGTGGCCTTCGAACTCGGGGAAACAGCATTCACCGCTCCAGTCCACCCCACACCTTTGAACCGTCTCTATTCTCTCAAAACAGAGAGTACCAGGAAGACCGAGACACATCCCTGCGACACCGTTTTCGAACCCGACGGTGAGACTTTGTTATCTGTCTGGGGCTCACCGCAAGCTCCATGCGTTCCCCGCTCTGCCATGCGCCTTGTTCTCTCCCGGCGGAATTTCGCGTCGGGTAAGTTCATGGAGAACTCCGGCTTCGGTCATCTCGGTTCACAATTAGAACCTGCTCAAAATCCCCGGTATAAGGAATGGCCACACCTCAGGGACATCAAACGAGGGCCAATTGGTGGATTGCACCGAGGAAGCAATTCGACACGGCATTTGAGGTACGGTGCGGATTCATCCGCATCTCCCATCAACCATCTCGATATGGCGCTTCACACTCGCCTGATCATTCCCGGGCTTACACGCTCGAAACAACTTGGGGACAATAGAAGTTACTATGCAACGCCGCAAGGAGAGACCCAATGAAGGTTGCATTGAATGGTCATATTTCGATGTTCGTGCGACAGACGAAAGGGAATGAGGGGAGGATGGAAAGGAATGATGCTAGCCGTGAGGGAGTGTGTTGGCACG
This sequence comes from Mycena galopus ATCC 62051, assembly GCA_014925785.1. Lineage (NCBI taxonomy): Eukaryota > Fungi > Basidiomycota > Agaricomycetes > Agaricales > Mycenaceae > Mycena > Mycena galopus. The sequence goes on along the minus strand of WIQG01000372.1, from coordinate 93,687 downwards.
TGAGACGTAGGAGTGTATAAGCGTAATGGGGAGGAAGGCAGCGCAATAGCAAAAGGGAAGCGCAGCGCGGATAAAGGACAGATGAGATGATGAAAGAAGGAAAGGGGCGGCATCAAGCCATGCCGTTTACAGTGGGGGGGAAATGCAGGTCGGAATGTAAATGGTTCTCGAGGAATGGCGTAGGTACTCTTGCTCATACTACTGTACTATTACAACCAAAGGTTCACGGGGTGTCACCCGTCACCTCAAGTGTTCACTGGAAGGTGTTCATTGATCGGTAATCACATCAAATTCCCTTATATGGGGTCCAGCTGATGCCGGACCGGAAATTTTTGACATTTTTTGCCTATTTGAGCTCGGGAAAATTGTGTGTCACCGTCACAGGTACCAAAGGTGTTCAGTTCACGGGCGGCTGTCACCCATCACCTGAACCTTTGGTCGTAATAGTACACTACTGCTCAAACTGGGGAAGTTAAGATCATGTACTGGAATATATACCACAATTTCACCCTCAAATTGACCAGTCAGGAGTTCCATTCCCTCCTTACACCGTACAAGATCATGCTTTTTGCGGAAACCGACATGCTCCCTGGTGAAGAGGATCCCGCAGATGTTCCTCGCAATTATTCTCTCATCTCGCTGCCCCGTAAACCCCGGCTCCGGACGAACCGCCGGGGTGGAGGTATTGCCTTGCTCATCCGGGATAACACGGGTTCGTTAAATTTCCCCTGAGTTCGCCGGATATTATGGTTCTTAATTTAGGCTCAATGTGGCTGATTGATGCGTACATCCCGCCGGTTACCCCCGATGGCAAGGGTGGACGGATGTGGAACCACTTGAACGACTCTGGGAAACGGTCGCGGTATGCAGCCCGAATCCCGACAAGCCTGTCCTATTGCTCTCGGATATCAATGGCCGAACTGGACGCCGGCAAGTACTCAGATTTACAGAAGCCTGGCCACGAAAGTCGTCCGACGCCACAGAGAATGCGCGTGGTACAGCCATCCTAGAAGAATGCGATAAGTACGGGCTCTGCATTTTAAATCTTCCTTGGAAACCGTCTCGCCGGGTCGCTGTACCTTACATCAGCCTAAAGGGAAATCCACGATAGACTATGGCTTTGTTTCAGGATATTTGCCGCTTGTGCGAAGTTTTCATGTTGAATGCCCCACACCCAACCCTAAAGATGACTGGGCAGACTACACGCGTATTTGTGTTACACTGGATACCGCGGCAATCTCACGCTCCCCGCCAACAACGACTGCATCGCAACAACCCGTTCCGGATTTTTCAGGCCAAGATGAGGATATCGTCTACCAGGCGACAATGGATTCACGAGAGACACCCGAGCAGGCGTTTCATTCGCTTTATGGTCCTATCCTTTCGCAGTCTCCGCCGGTGCATATCTATGTTGAAGGCGCTGCGCCCGGATCGGTGCGAACCAAATCTGCTGGGGCTGGTATTTGCTTTCGCTTGGGCTCGCCGGCGAACACCTGTATCAAAGTCCCAGGTCCCGGAAAGCCTACGGCAGACAGAGGCCGTATATTTGCAATTCACGAGACACTCAGAGAGGTAGAAGGCGATGAGACACTAGTGATTTTCTGCACGTCCAAGATGATCATCCGCCAGCTGTGCTACGCTGCCGCCAAAAAGATGTCGCTTGGGTTGCCCGGACCGAACGGTGATATATTCAAGGACACAGTCTTACTCTTGGCAAAACGGCGTGGTCAAACTACTTTTGTTCACACCGAGTCGAAAGCACAGAACGGACTTAAAAAAGAGGCTTACACCGCCAAAGTGCCATCAGGTCATCTCCAGCTGAGATCCTTAGTTGGATACAGTAGTTAACCCCAAAGCGAAACAATTTGATGTTGGTATCAAATGGGGCCTTAAGAACCACTCAAATCTCTCTGGTGTTAATCTAGATCTCATGAGTGGCTTTCTGGCTACCTCCCAGTGCAAAGGATTGTAGCATTCTGCGGTGTTTTGGTTGAGAACGAGCACAAACTAGTGGGAAGACCAAATTTGGCCAAATTACGTGGAAGCGAAACACAATAATCAACAGCTTCCGCCCCATCGATGTACTTTCAATTCTTTTGGTGGTCATATTCGTAACCAGCGACCTCAAAACCCCCCCGAACCACCCAGGTCTGCATAAGGGACCGTCATAATCATCTTGTTGTTTTTAGCTGGACCCGTGCAGCAATTTGATGACTGGATCTAAATCAGTGCAGCGTGAGGACCACAAGCCGGATTCCACAAGATATTTTGCACATCTAAGTAATATAGGGAGGAGATTCCTGTCCCAAAATTTCCAGTTCATCTGACACCCCGAAGTGAGTGAACATTGCGATGTTTCGCTTCCACGTGGTGTTTTGCTTCGGGGTTAACTATTGTACTAGAAAATAGGGCAGCTGTTTCTAGCTGCAATAAGGCTGGAATGCAGCTGAATGAATCAGGCTGAATTATCAGCTGGAGAGAATGTGGAGAACTAGCTGGTAAGTGGATTTTCTTCCCAGATGTGGGGTGGCCGGGTTCGGTAAAATAAGGAGAGGAAATATTTCTGCTTTTGCATTGAAGAATTGTCGGAGCCCGTGTCTGGGCTGTGAAAGCGGCCCATCGGAAATGAAGTAATTAAAAATTGAATGAAGGGGTCGGACGCCCCACAAATTATGGAGAGCCTAAGACAGCAAACACAACTTGAGATATTGGGTGACCGACGGGGTTCAACGCAACTTGACAGAGTTGAACGCGTTGTTGACGAATGACGGGTCTCGACGGGCACAAATGACTGCAAATCATTGCATCAGGTCCGTGCACAGACACGTGTCTCGGCTAGATGGTGTTGATTTTGATGGGACGCTTTCTCTTCTCCCACCACCATCCTCTCGCCCCGATCTCTCTCGGCCTCGTATGCTCGCCATCGCTCCATGCACCGATTTTGCACTCCCTCAAGGCCTTCAAATCTTGTTCTGCCTCTCATTCTTGCGCCTCAAATGCTACTCTCTGCCCGCCCCAGTCAAGACGTCAAAGCTCCTCGCCTTCAAGACCAGCCTCAAAGCAGCTCTGGAACTTCAACCTCAAGTGCCTTGGTATCCATGACTTCAAGCTTCAAGACCTCAATCTTCAAGAGAGTGGACCAATTGGGACTTGGAAGAAGAGCATGTGCTGAACATGCCAAGCTCGTTGCCATCGTCGAAGATCTTCTACACCAGGTCCAGCTGCACTCCAATATCGAACAGCCGGCGCATGTCGCATCTTACCCCCATTCCATTCGTCAATAATTCACTTGTGGCTCGACGCCTTCCGCAATGCCGACCTCTCCAAGATATGTAGCTGTGCTCGACAAGTGCGTCAACATTTTTGACTATTTTAATCCTGTTTTCGCTGACTTGATTAATTCAAAGCCGTTGCAAATGTCCTCTTGACTGACAGCGCCAGGCATCGACGACGTCCCGCCGGCGTCCTTCACGCCACCAGCACCGCCGGGTCGGCAAGTGAGCCAAGCCCGAGTAGGACCAGGCGGCGTAGAAAGTACCTCCAATTTGTATTTGATACTCGTTATATGATTTATTGTGATGCCGTCAATGGAAAAAAGATTTTTTGCCCATGAATGTCCCAATGAACTCCATCCGCTCCTACAGCTTGCAATCAGGCCAGCTACCTTGCTGGTCTCCAGGTAAGCTGGGTCCAGCATGGACCCATTTACTCCGTCGGCCAATATCCAGCTGATGAGCGGACGCGTACCAGCTGGTCATCGCACATGGTACGCATGACAATTCCAGCTAGCAGCTATGTGATTGACCGTTGGCGGTGTACTCGCTGGCTAACACTGCTCTTGAGGTACCGGAATCTGCTAAAATTTTCGAGCCTATGGTAAGAGGTAGAGCATTCTGTCTAAATACTCATGGTTCGGCCGTTTCGGACAAACGCAAAGTGGTCACACAGCTCGAAGAAACGTCCTCAGAAAAACCCAGATCCTGGAAAAATTGGGATGATTCCGAACGCAAGGCGACCGAGAGCCATCGAGGTCGGGCCAAGGTACACGAGCTACAAGCTGGACTCCGTGCGGAACTCCTCGCGTGTAAAAACATCAAGGAATTTTGGGACTTCGTGCGGAAGCGTACGGACCTTCGTCCGAAAAAGCCCAACTTACTGATCTTTCCAACGACTTCAAGAATCGATTGAACTACCCGGCAGTAATCCCTGCAACCTTCAATTCGGACCAGCTTGCCTTCAATGCGCGTATGGCACGAGAGCTCAAATCAGAACCAGCAGATACGTCCCCGCCCCAATCTTACACCCGGGATATTACTCTGGAGGAAATTGAATGGATGAAGCGTCACATTATTGAGCATGGCTTGGATACCGCGGTCGGCGTTGATGGTTTCTCATACAAGGACTTTCTAGATATTCCCAACCAAAAATTGTCGGAGTTCTTTCTATATTGTGTCAAGAATCGCAAAATGGCGCAGTATTGGTTAATGTCCCTCTTGATTGGTATCTTCAAGATGGATAAGGACCCAGCGTACCCAAAGGGCTATCGCCTGATCGCACTGGAATGCTGCATGTTGAAGATGTTGACCTTGATCATCGATCGACGTTTGCGCGAAGGTGGCTAGGACATAGGTATCATCCCGAGTTCTCAGAACGGTTTCCAAGAACATCTTCGAACAAACGACAGCGCCTTCGTCCTATTGTGCCTAATTGACAAAGCACCGGCACTGAACAAGCCGCTGTATGTTACATACCTGGACCTCAACAACGCGTTTCCGGGGACAGCCAGATCAACACTCTGGGTTAAACTCGCGACACTCGGAATCTCTGGACCAATGATAGAATGGCTCAAATGCTGTACGACTCGAGGTACATAGTGCGGCTGGACGGCCAATACGCACCGGAATTTCGATCATTGCTGGGCATCTTGACCGGGGACCCTGGATCCCCACACTTGTGGAATCTTTTCATGTCGGATTTCGTCCTTGCGTACCATCAAGAGGACGTTCGTTTAAATGGGACACCAATCAACCAAATCGAACACGCAGACGACGTTATGAAAGCATCAACCTGCCCTTCCGGCTTTCAATTGCAGCTCCAAGATTCACAATCATGGGCGGATGATAATGGGTGCGAGACATCCATCCCAAAGTGCCTATACCAGATCTACGGACCTCGACAAAATCATACCCGACCTTCCACTTGGGAGGCAAACCAGTACAACAGGAACAAAAGGCGCACTACCTTGGGATTTGGGTCGAGACGGGCTGTAAATTTATGTGGCGGGAGCAATACACAACGAAGGCAAAGAATGCTTCCAAGATTGCAAATGTGATCCTCGGGCTCGACCCTTTTGTTGACTCTCTGCCAGTCTGGGACTTGCGGACTCTCTCCATGGCTCGCGTCGACCCTTACCTCACGGCCGGATGCGAAGTTTGTTTGGATATCAAGGAAAAGAGCCTAAAACTTCTCGAAAAAGTCTAGCTCAAGTTCCTTCGGCGTATCCTTGGTATCGGTTCCTGTTCGATGAAAGCCGTGCTATTTTCTGAGACAGGGATATGGCCCATAAAATATCGAAGGATCTACCTTGCTCTCAAAAACTTGTGTTATTGGCTGACAGATAGACCTGCCTGGAACGCCCTACAGGAGTCACTGAAGCTAGCTCGGGAAAAAGGCATTTCTTGGGTAAATGATCTCCGGATTGTTCTCTCACGGCTTTACATACCCGTAAGCCTCGACATATCCAGTCCGCTTGAGATCACAGCAGTTGAAGAGGCGATGAGACTGGTCAAAGGATAAATGGAGGCATGGGTTGACAACGAAATTGGAGGCTCCCTGAGACCCGACACACCCGACACAGCGACACATTTTGCACGTCCGACACGAGTTGAAGATGCGACACACCCTGTTGGTATCTCATAAAGCCCGACACACTCCCTGAAATTCCTACGTACTGACTTACTTCCAACTTACTTCCAACTTGGGATCGCGATCCTCATGGTGATGGGATCAATTTCAACCTCATGTGTTTCTGTGTGTTGGCTGCCCCTTGCAGGTATACTATAACATTACAGCAATTTGCAGTACTTCAGGCATGAGCCTTTTTTTTCCAACAGTTTTGACTAGAACACCTGCCACGGGCTCAGTTTTGCTCGGATTTCCTTCAGAATAGGTGTGTTCAAATCACATTGAAAATCCGCAGAGGATGAGGTGCCGTCTTTTTTCTTCTTTTGATGTGATTATGTAATAGAAATTCTGCAGAAAAATCATGCTTTCCACTAGGACAGCTGTAGCACAGTGAATAATGGTCTGATTGACCTAATTCCAGAATATGTTATATATCTGTGAGGCCCAGCTGGTGCGATACACTGCAGTGCTGAACAATGAAACTAGCTTCCCTACATGTGTCTCGGCCGTTTACATACAGACTGCATGAAAATCAATTGGAATTTTGTTATGCACTCACGAGCTGAAGTCAAACTCCTAAGATTTACTGAAGCGAACAAATTAAGAAACGATAAATAAATAAAGCATGAGCCAGAAAATCTAACACCACCATAACAGTCTAACCGAGCAAACAAATCAAGAAACCATAAATAAATACAGCATGAAGCTTGGAAATTTGGCAGCAGAGTAATAGTGTACAGCTTTCCAGGGAAACCTCGAAGTACAGTAACAGCATAACTGGGTATATACATAAGAGTTGACTGAGAAAGGTCAATATTGATGGACCGCTTGCCAAGCAGCTGGAAATGCCTCATATTGTGATGGAGGCTGTGGGTCCTGGAGCATGCTCATCCACAGACTCTCTATTTTCCGCCTCGGAATTTTGTGTGACCAAGTGAACTGGTGCATTCAAAGTGCCCAGGGTCATGACTTGATATACCTGTTCAATGCTCGCAAGCTTGGAGTCGATTTCAGTGACATCTTTGGCCTGTGATGATCGCACGAATAGTGGTCGAGCAGCTTTCCAGAAATTAATTGCCTCAAAGGTACATCCTTGCTTGTGTGCCAAATCTCCCAGTCGTAGCATGCACTGTGCTCGGCTATGATGCACATCCATCTGGGTGAAACCGGCAAGAGCCACTCGATAAAGATTTGTTGCTGTGTGTTCATCACGGTGGATAACAAATATATCACCGAGAAAGAGAAGTGCTTTGTGAAGTGTCAATTTGGCCTTCGCCTTGTAAGCAAAGGCCAAGTATATTGCAGGCCATTTGTACTGCCATCCATCAGCTGGCCAGCACCTTAGGTTGGCAAAGTGGTCCAAACAGAAAGATTCAACTTCATTGCTGGTTCCCCGAGACCATTGGAGGTATTTCTCAAACTTGTCCCTTGCTGTGTTGAATTTCCCGTCTCGGAGCTCTATGCTTGCCTGAACTGAGTCACACATGAATAATGTCTCGTTCCCGTGATTCCCATTCCTGAAGATTTCTCGCCCGCGGCACAAATTATGGTACACTTCTTGCGAGGCCACACCGATGATGATGTCAATTATGGCAATATTGAGTAGGGCAGTCGCATGGACGTGCGAATTCTTTTAAGAACAAAGGTTTTCCACTAGGTTACTGTGGATGCTTCTGCACTGGGCATATTCAGACTTTAACAAATGGATTTCTGCCTGCTCAACTATGATGCCCTGATCAACAATTCCGCCCGACATGCCACAGATACGAAGAAGCTCTCTAGCCCTCTCTAGTTTTTCTGCACTCTCCTGGTATTTCCCCACGGCTCTGGAGCATCTGGCTCCGCCCCAATTTGCTTGGCCCTCCTGATATAGATTTCCCGAAAGCTTTGCTAGCTTTTGTGCCATACTTGCGTGGTCCTGGGCAGCAGCATCAAGTCCGATGGTATTCTGTAGCCAACTAATTTCAACCAAAACAGAGCACTGCTGATTTATGTCTCCACACTGCTCTGATAATTTGAGTGCATGTTGGAGAACCTCGGTGGCCCCTTGTGAATCACCCTTGTGAAAAAGTAAATAAATTCCCAGTGCTCTATAGAATTTGGCTAGCAGATGAGTCAGAAAGGAAAAGAGTGATTCCACCGATGGCCCGGACTCACCCTGAAGAACTGCATCATTGATGTAACCCAGATGACCCCTGGCTTCGGCCAATGCCTCCTGTGTCACAATGGTCCATTATTGTGGAGTACGTAAGACATCCCCCAAGAAACATATTTCCAGTTGGTGATCACACAATTCAGGCAAAAGGCCTTGAATATCATTCATCAGTGGTGTATGACCATTGACAGTGACTTGGCGGAATAAGTTGAGAAGCAATACACTGTATATTGTCTCGGCCAGAGTGAGGGCCCCTGGATATAAGCCTCGTTTTAGGACTTCATACAGATTGGCCAGATTCAAGGTTATTTGATTAGCCACTGGCTGCAACTGTGGACCACGATATTTCCTAAAGAGCTTCAACAGGGCGTAGAAATGGCTCCTAATAAGTTGTATATGGGATTGGGAAGGAGGCAGGAACCTTTGAATGTACTCCCTGATAGGCATCAGCAGCAATAACCGCTTATTGCTGTCCTGATATGCCAATGACGTGGCCAGCAATACAGCTTTGCAGCTAAGGATATTGGTAATTCCGAGGTGTGCATCAAGCAGTTCCCTATCTGAGAGCCCATTGGGGAGAATTGACAGAAGACTCAACAATTCCGTGCTCCCAGTGGTGATTCGTGGACTTGACAGAGAGACCCCAATGGAAGTATCCAAACTTGATCATCGGTCAGTTCCAACACAGAGCATGGATGTCTTTTCTAATTCCCAGCGTGATAGGACATTAGGCAAGCCCTCGTAATCGGTGAGATGAGCAATGAGGTCTACAGCGAGAGGCATGTTGCCTGTGAATTGCAAAAGTTGGTCTATCTCATCAACGGAGTATGCACCATCTGTGATATCCATGAAGGTTTGTGTAGCAGCACCATTGGACAGTGGTTCCAAAGGCCCTAGACATGGATGAGTCCATTGCACTTGTGCTGGCCTCTCAGCTCCCCGCATTGTGATCTGGTCAATATTAATGAAAGCCTAACTGAACAGTTACAGGACATACAATTAGTGCAAGGTGTTCAACCTCACTGAGCAGGGAAAGGAGATTTTCAACTCCTCCTCGGGTCGGAATGGGCTCCCACCCGTTTCCAGGTTGTCAAGGATCAAAATAGATGCAGATGTCCTCGCAAGATACTGGACAACAGCTTTTGTAAGATCCGGGCCAGGATTGTGTCCAAGGTGCAATCCAACAAGTGCAGCAAATTCAATGCTTGTGGTTGCAGCTTCAGCACTGACAAAGAATCTGTGTTCAAATTTGGAAGCTATCACTGCATTCCGGCGCCCCATAGCCGCACTTACGGCGAGCTCTTGCCAGTTCTGGCTAGCTGTGGCTATGCTAGCCGCCTAGCCAGGACCGACTAGCCACACGTGCTGGGAGCTCTTGCCAGTTATGGTTAGGTCCCCAACGGCGAGCTGTGGGGATTGTGTGGGGAGATCTGGGGAGGTCTGGGTAGCCGTTCGGCTAGGCTGCCAGCCACATGCGGCTAGCCGGCTAGCTAGGGCCATCAATGCCCTTCGGCCAGTTCCGGTGGGCAGATGCCGTGGCTAGGGAGCCTCGGAATGCAGTGATGTCTGGGTGGTGCAGTGCTGCTTTTGCAAGGGTGGTCTTGCCCATCCCACCACCTCCCAGAATAGCTATTCTGGGTGACTTCTCACTGAGCAAATTGAGGACATCTTCCAACTCTTGTTCACGTCCATGGAATATTTTGGGCTTTGCTGGCAACAATGAGAACGAATTGGAGCTTGGAGACAAAGCCAATGAGAAATTGGTGAACTCTCAAAAATATCTTACCTGTTTTTTGACTCATTAAATACCCCCAGGATCTGTATTCAAGTTACAACAACGTCCTAGTGCCAAAAATGTACTTGCCGAGCTCCTCTCCGAAATTGTACCGGTATCAGAAAGTGTTTCAATCAGCTTAATTAATTCCTTGTGCATGAGGTCAGCTTTGGTTTGAAACTCCCTGACATCATTGAAGATCTCGGCCTCTGTTTTAGTCTACATGCATTTCTTCAACCCAATGTGGATGAATAAAAATGACTCTCACATTGAAGACCTCAATCGCTTGATTCAATCCTCCATGACAGTCTTGGAGTAATTGCTTAATCTCACTACTATGGAATAAGTTCTTGATTTTGTTTCCCTCTTGCTGTGTTTCGGTATCTTCTGAAGTGTCCTATATCCACAGTTTTGTTAATATGGTGTCTCACTAACAAACAGAGCTTACCCCATGAATGTCCCAATGCTATCCAGTATTGAAGGAGAAAGCCAACCAACAGTCTCGGATTTTATGTAGAGGTTGAGGATCCCATACACAATTTGGTGAATGGGCTCCATAAGCTGCGCACATTCAATCTTGTTTCTTTTGGCATTCTACAATATATGAGCTGCTGCACTGAGGAGGGAAGCAAAGCATACCTGAACCATGTTGATCAGGCTTTGAACCGTGTTGGCAATGGATTGCACGAATGGTGGCCCAAATGCATCATTGAGCTCTGTGAGAAGCAGCAAGGCTGGGGTCAAAGAAGCCGTGATGTTGGTGATGCGAATTTCGATGGCAGTAGGCAAACGGGGCATCGTAGGATGGATCACGGCAACTGAGCAATCCACACCTTATATGTCCCCCCCTCTGCATCCACTGGAGGTAGTGCTTAGCATTTAGCAGTAGGAGATTGTGATCGAAACCATGTACCTATGTTTGCACAAACACGAGAGAAATCAGAATTCAGGGAGACCTGTGCCCAGGAACCGGAGATAAGGGGATATCCGTTATCCGCTGACGTTGGAAGCACTGGATCAAATGTCCTGCAACCCGGGCAATGATCATACATACTATACTGCTGCATTAAAGGTGCACTGTTGCTGCTGCTCTCCAACCGTTGCGCAGGCCCCAGAATTGTTAGGGTATCCCAATATAGAGGGACACCAGCGTTCCAAAATTTCCCCGCATTCATTTGTGTTCCATCACTTTTATTTCAAAATTTCGAACTTCCGCCACTTATTTTCAGACTTTGCAGCACGCAAGGACGTGTCGGGATTAATCCTTTTTTTTCTCACTTTCTGTGAGCGATTTTGATTCTCCCTCTTTTATTGCCTCAGGTCCAAAATTTCCCGCGAATTTTGTTGGATTTCCAAGTCCTTGACACTTTCCCTTGAGTCATCAAACCTCCGCCACCTTTATGTGAGCCCACATTTTTTATTGCTCAAATAAAAGCCTTCAGGTGTGTACATCAAGTATATTGATCCAGCTAACTGTTCTAGTTGAAATGGAAGTGTGACGAAGAAAATGCATGAGATCATGGTGTCCCTGGGACAACCGAATGTCGGGGACTCGGAGTCTCGGACTTAGGAGTATCCACGCCCATGCAGCGTATGCACGAACTGCCACTGTAACTGCGACGCACCTTTACTGAATTACCGGGAACTTGCATAAATGAGGTGAACAGGAATAAATTCCAAGTACAACGGCATTAAGTGGAAGCTAAACGTGGCACAGACCGTCTATAGCAGGTGCAATTATGCTGTGTACATTCTCTTCCGTAGTCGCTTTATCTCATTCTCCAGATCTCCGGGAGAGTCCGTCTCGGTGATTCAACATTTAGTTCGCCTGAATCTTGGTACTCTTCGCCACTCCGAGTCGGGAGGAAACCAACGGACCAGCACATCGAGGGTTTGTATTCCGCTGGCCAGTCCATATCATGTCGACCGAGGATCATGTACGGGGCACTGCACAGTTCAGTCCACGAGAAGCGGCGGATAATAGATATTCGAAGCACGGAAGCTCAAGTGAGGTTGGCGTGGTTTTATACTGACCAACATTGCACTGCACAAAGCAATGCACAGACTACAGTGCGCTCACCACGACTGTATTCCAGGCCCTGTAGTTGTCTTTCGGGCCTCTAATCTCGGGATGGCTCCGCGGGTTCCGGTTCAACGACCGGAGTAATCATGCCGTATGGACATAATGTTTTGGGATATGGAATTGAATTGAATTAAAGAGATGTACTTCAGAGACTGCCACCGATTCATAAATTACCGCGGATGAAATATTAATCCGGATACGCCGAAATCGAAACAGTCCGGGTGTAGTTCTAGCGGCGTAAGGCACAAGAGGAATGAGGTCGTGAGTGGGATGCAAGAGGCTGAAAATTTCACCGCCCACTTGGTTGCAGGCTCGTTTACTTTGGGAAAGATGTAGACCAGTGCCTGCGCAATAGTATGATTCCTTGGCGTCGGCAAAATAGCTACCCTATGAACCATTTTGCATGGGTCTCTGCGAATTTAGGGTCTCCGGAGAAAATTTCCTCCCCTTGATATTACCTCGAGCCGGAATGCATTTAGAGAACAAATGCGCTAATGTGGCTGAATAGAAAGAGAGTCTATGGAAAGCATACGGTCCCCTTCGATTTCGTCTTTCCCAGTCAGTTAAGGGGTTGGGTCGACGGTGGGCACAGCTCAATTCCAATGCAATCTTTCGTAAAATTATCCCAGGGAATCTCAGTCTTCAGGCATCGTAGCACCGTGACTATTCTTTGTGGAAATTCGCAGTACTTAGGACTTCCAGGAGGTTAAAGATCGGAGCCGATTGGACCGAAATTGTTTCGGAAAATCGGGACTTAGATTGCGAGCAAGTATGAGCCGTAATCCAAGGAGATCGTATCATGCGGCGTTTGACCCACCCTTTTGAGCATGGTTCAACGTGCTTCAAAGGGTGAAATGGTTTCAACTCTGAAGGCTTACCAGTCGAATTCTTGAATATTTCAAATCCCGAATGCTAAATCACCAACCACACAAGATACCCCCACGCTTCGCTCCGGCGGCGACTAAGGAACAGATCCCGCGGATTTACTTCCTTTGCGGTCGGAGAGGGGAGGCGAGTTGTATTTGCTTACTGGCTCCTAAGCAGATTCCTCAAATGGCCGAAATACTACAGTATATTCATCTCGTAGTAAGCCAGCGTAGCTGTGGAAGAAACCCATAGAAGAACTGTTAGATGTAATACACGGTGTCAAGCTTCGAGAGATATGTCAATGCAGCCGTTTGATGGAGCGACTTGGAGGTATGAGCAAGATAATGAAGAATAATCACGCGGAATCTAAAGGCTTATCTTTGGGAATTCTCAGCTGAACAACGCGAAATGTTCAATCAAAACTATTGTTTACGCGCCCACTGGAATCATCAGTCCTAGCGAAGAAACAACGGAGGTGAGTCATGGAACATCAAACAAATGGAATGTTTCACCCTTTACGAGAGACACGCACTGTAGGTTAGAAGAATGTGAAAGCGAATGGCACACGCAAGCAATGTACATTCATAGTCAAGAGGATGCGAGCCTGTCCGACGAATGGCTGTCAGGAGAGGGAAATAGGGATGATTGAAGTGTGCTGACAGTAACGAATAAGCTTACCACGCAGATTCCGGACGGTACGGACGCGTAATGTCCACTGGGAACGTTTTGTGCAGCTAAACTTAGTCTTTCAGATCTGTCTCAAGGATGGCAAGTGGCGTTAACCGAGCGCAGCGACTTCATACATTCCGTCTTCCAAAGCGCATGATTAGACAGCCCGAGTTTTAGCAGCATATTGAACCACAGGATTGACATTCAACACAACTTGAGGACAGGCAGCGGAATTTTGGCTATGGCAGAGCAGGGCGTTGTTCGCTCGACGTCCGTGACTGTTGAGGTCTTTGAGCAAACTTGATCGATTCATAGTAAGCCAGAGGCTAGTCATTTGCGCAAAAATGTGGGCTGGTACAAAGCGAGAGAACGGGAGAGAAGCGAAGCCCGAGGAGTAAATAATCATTGATAGGGTCGAATTTGAGGTGGAACTTGATTTATGGGCTCAAGAGAGTGTCAGTGTGCGGAGCTCAGTGTAACCAAGGGAGCAGTGAAGGACGTGGTTGGGCAACAACTTGTGGCATCAATGAGGGAAGAAACAACGGAGTGTTCATGCGGGTGGTCCTTTTGAGAAGTGTACCACCGGTGTGGGTGTGAAATATCGCAGTGGCTTGTAAGCCCATGAGGACGGATTTGGGCAGCTCAGAAACTGAGGAATTTGACAGCGCAGTCCGCAGGAGGACTGCGCAAGAGGGGAATTAATCCTTTCGCTTCGGATTTCGACTCCGAATCAATTGAGGCTATAACCAAGGCGAATGGGTAAGAACTGAGGGCGGGGCAGCTGGCCTATCAAGAAACAATCAAAAGTGGCCATAAAAGGTGATTTCCTTTGCCAGGAAAACACCGTGGCGCCCGGTTTGAAAATCTGAGAAGCCTATTCGCTTCGGACTTTGAATCCGAATTGATTGAGCCTATAACGAAGGTGAATGGGTAAATATTGAGGGCAGGGCGACTGTCCTAGTAGAAAACAATCAAAAGTGGCCGGAAAAAAGTGATTTCCCTTACCAGGAAGACGCCTTGGCGATCGGTTTGAAAATCTGAGAAGCCAGTTCGCTTCGGATCTTGAATCTGAATCGATTGAGCCTATAACCAAGGCGAACGGGTAAAAATTGAAGGCAGAGCGACTGTCCTAGTGGAAAACACTCAAAAGTGTCCCAAAATGGAAAAAAAAAACGGCTCGCGCCTGTTGTACCGCAAAGAGCTGTAAAGAACGGATAATAAATTCCAACACGCACTAAATGCATTTGAGTCCACAACAGCTGTCTAGCAGTCTCAGAGCATTACAACCGAAGCGCCGGAAATCGCCGAGATAGCACGTGCCTGAAAAATTGATGGCATTACGAATCCACCCTTGTCTTCCGCCTCTTTGTTGTGCACAATTGATGGCTTCCCTGTGTCTTGCTCCGACACCCCACGACGTCAAGCACCCCAAACTTCTGTCCGTCTTCATCTCGGCCTTTTCTCTTCCTTGCCCCCCCCACAGGCGCGCAGGCAACGTTGGTTATCATCGCGTATTATATTCGCTGTGGATGCGCTCATCTGGGGGAAAGTGAAGGGATCGTTGCAATTGTATGGCGTGTTATCAGTGCGTTTCCCGGTTTATTTGGTAGCATTGGACTGACAAAGCCTGCAGCGGCCAAGATAATTATCAGATCCAGCTTTGCGCTGCCTGCGGCCTGCTTGTGTATCTGCATCTACCCTGATCAGGTCTCATCTCACAGCCGTCAAGTGCCATGGCCGCAGCTTCATGGCATTTCAACGGCGTGGGACGGACACTTGCCATGGCATTTGCCATGGCGTTGCACAGATGTTTGCCAATCTCTTTGTTCCTTTGTCAGTGTGGGAATGATAACTGCTTCCGAGTTTCGGCCGAAGACTGACAGCCTTTCCCACCCCTCTCTTATAATAGGGTCAGTCAGAGTAGGTTGTTTCGACGTTTCTGAGGTCGTTTCTGGGGTCGTTTCAGATGTCGTTTCAGAAGTCGTTTCTAAAAATTGTTGGCATCAGAAACGCGGGAAGAAACGACCCTGGATTTATTTGGCGGGAGAAACGACTTCAGAAACGACGCAGAAACTCCTCTGGAGGAGTTTTTACATCGTTTCTGAGGTGTTTCTCGTTTCTCCCACGCTTTAATATTTCGAGAAACGATTCGAGAAGCGAGTCCAGAAACGACTGATTAAAACTTACTCTGACTGACCCTAATTACACATCACCCAGCAGCCGCAACTCAACTTTGAACTGGATCAGGTTTGGTATGTAGAGGACATGAGAAAACATACATGGTTCTGTGTCATAATCTATCTCTCCTCCGATTCTTGCAGTGCAGTGAATTTGTTCCGCGTGCCGCTTGAACCTGGGTGCCTGCTCAGAATTCATCACCTCCACAATGTTCCGGGCAGCTGGAGAAAATATAGCTGCCTTGTTGGAATCAACTCGCAGCGAGTATGAATAACCTTTGAAGGCAATTGGGAGGGAGTAAAGCAAAAATGTCGAGACCAAGTTGAGAATGCTAAGGTCAAAATGATGACCGGATGATCGCCAATATCAGGCCGCGGTAAGTACACGAAGTTCCCACCCTGACAAGAGAACAAAGAAATTGGCAGATGTCTGTGCAATGCCATGGCCAGTGTCTGTCCCACGCCATTGAAATGCCATGAAGCCACGGCCCTGGCACTTGCCAGCTGTGTCTGTCTGCGCAGACCACTGCATCGGACAAGAAGTGTAGACAGCTGTTCGAGGCGCTAAGGTGTTTCGGGCTGCCGATGCTGTTTAGGCTGCTTCGGGCATCTCGTTTTTATTCATCTCCTTCTCTCGTTTCTAATGGCCGCATAGACATTGTTGTACAGGCCACCGCTTCGATATGTTCAAGTAGTATGGCTGTCGGCCCACGTCGTATCCGTCTGTCCCCGCTGTTGTGCTCATATGGGTTCCTCCCCTCATTCTCAGTATCACGGCGCTCATCTTTGCTTGTACGTTCTCCGCCCCTTCCCTGTTACTTTCTCAATTAATTATCCCGTACCAGCCCTCGCCCTTCTGCCTCTCCTTCGCCGCACACCTCTCGACCTCACCCCCTCCTTCGACCTCCACCTCATCCTCATGTCCGCGCTGCAGATGGTCCGGCCTCTAGCCTTCGCCGCCTACAAACGCTGGCTCCCCCTCGCCGTCTCCACCCTCCGCCCGTACGTCTCCTGGGCAACGTCCACGCGGACTTCTCGCGCGGCGCGCAGTTCCCCACCATCTTCATCCGGCATGAGGTCGAGACGACTTACTATGCCATGTGGTGGGTTAGACTCGTTACCAGTCTGCTTACAATGAGCAAAAAATGTGGCGAGCACTTTGCTGTAAGCAGACTGGTACATCTCGGACCAAACAAAAGGGCTGGGCCCGGAGTTTCAAATTGTGGCGGTGCCGATCTCGGCATCACTTGGCTTTTCCGCTACCCTCACCTTACGCGCTCTATTTCTCTTCCCTCTACTCCGTTTCACTCAAACTCTTGCAGACGGCACTTCCGACACTACCGGCGCGTATTCGACTCTTTAAACGCCTCAGTTGCACGGTCTTTGACCCCGGGAAAGAGAGTACGGTGTGCTAGCGGTGATTAATTATCGCGCGAGAATTTGGAGCTTTATTTGGGGCGGAATTTGGCCACGGTGAGTACCAATCGTGCTTCCTATTAGCTCTTTGCTCTTTTCGTGGTTTGGATGCCACGCTCACGCTTTCAATCAATACCCAAGTCACCTGGACCCGACGCGCCGCACTGCCCGCTCGAGGCGATGGATTCTATTCCCTTGCCGATGTCTCAATCTGCACTGGATGCTTTGCGAGCTTTGCCCTCGTCGTTCACGCTTCCTCTAACCGCTGACGAGCGCCGTACTGTCCTCATTGCTTTCTTACACCTCAACATTGCATCAAAGGGCACCAAAACACCGCGCCTCCTCCAGCTTCGTGCCGCTCTTGCATTCATAGCCGGCAAGGATCTCGTCGTCCGGTCTGGTACGGGATCCGGCAAAACTCTGGCAATGATTCTCCCTGTCCTTTCACTTCCAAAGACGTCGGCTGTCATCACAGTGTCTCCTCGGAGGCTCATTCAGGATAATCACGCAGGTGTACTTATTCCTATGGACGACTGACCCTTCTGACTGCACGGGCAGGTCGCGGAATTCGCTAAGTATGGCATCACATCTATCGCGATTAATTGCTTCACGCCAGAAGACGAAGATTTATGGCAGGTAGAATATTTTTATCAGAAGCATCAATTTTTACTCTCTCTGATGCGGTACTCCAGTCGATTCGTTCTCACAGTAAATACCAACACTACTCCGTGTCACCAGAGCAGTGTGGTCCATTCATGGGACACATTCCACGATTCGCAAAATTACTACACGATCCGAAATGGACGAAGCACATCAAATTACTACAGATCGATGAAGCCCACTTCATCGTAACAGCCGGAACGGCCAAAGGAAAAAAAGTCGCTTTTCGTCCCTCATTTTCTGACCTGGGAGAACGGCTACGTATTCACCTTCCTGCTTCGACTCCCTGCACCGCCTATTCCGCTTCAATGCCATCGCACATTATGACCACGGTCAAGTCAGCACTCAGAATGGAGCCCGCAAAGACGGTAACCATCGAACTTACGACCAATCGTCCTAATCTCGTATACGCCGTTATACCGATGATTGGAAGCATCACTAATTTTTCCAATCTCGATTTCCTTTTACCTCTCTCGTTTCCCCCAAATTTTGTTCTGTCACAAAAGTCCATTGTGTTCTTTGACAACAAGCGAAAGTCGCCAGCCCTAGCCGCCTACTTGAACTCGAGATTACCCGCTGCGCTCGCTGCAAGACAACCGTTTCGTGTTTACCATTCATCGATGTCAAAGCCATACCTCGAGGCCATTGCCGCTAGTTTCAAGGACACGAATGGCGACGTGAAGTGCTTGATTGCTACAGAAGCTGCGTCCAACGTAAGTTGGGGATTTCTCGGGATAAGCAGATTTATTCATGGTTGGACAGGGCTTTGACGTCGCGGATGTTGATTTGATTATCCACTTTGGTGCTCCGAAATCGATGATTGACAAAGATCAACGCGGTGGGAGAGGTGGTCGTGATGGGAGAGAATGTCTGGTGCTCATGATAGCGGAACCATGGGCATACAACAATCTAGCAAGCACCGACCCCGAGCACAAGCCGTCGAAGAAGGAGGAGCGTACTGATGCCGCTGTTATCGCTTATGCCTCGTCTAGGAAAGATTGCCGCCGGCGAACACTCGCAAAACACAATAACGATACATCAGCCGAAGGTTCGTTAATTCCACGACTGCATACCATTTCTGATCTTCTTTTTTCTAGCCCACCATTTTTGCGGAAGGTGGTGTTGCGATAATGATACGGACGATTTTGACCTCAGCCAATATCTCTTGTCGCCAATCCTTAGTGATGCTCAATCCTCTGACTCCTCGACACCGGTCAAACCACCGCGCAAAAAGTACAGGCCGGTTCCGAAACGTGAGCCAATCATCTCGGCCCTCGAAGAATGGCGCGGCGTTGTCCATGGTCGCGACTCTGTTGCCAAAAATTTCCCTTTGTCCTATATTTTGGATGACAACTCCATTGCGCAACTGGCTCGAGCGGTCTCTGGTTCCTTCCGAGTCCCGAATGACATAACCGAATTTCTGGGCGAGACCCCAGAGTGGCACGCAAGACATGCACTCGAAATTGTGACCATTATTCGGCAGCACGACCTCGTCGTTCTCCCAGCGCGTCGAAGGCGAGACACAAGTTCTAGTCCCGAGACGTCTGATATGGAATCAAGCGAGAGCTCTAGTAGTTCAGATGAATTGGATTCGGATGGCGATGAAATACCAACACCAACACAGGAGGACTTTGGTATTGTAATATCTGCTGCATCCTTACATTCCTCCCACTCCTCCCCCTCCTCCTCCCGCGCCAACAGCCCTACGGATCGTCCTGCTGTAAGCTCATCTGGACGACCGCTTCGTCAGTCCGCAATAAATCGTCGGGTCGCTGGAATCGCCGAACAACTGGTTAAAAAGAAACAGAAGGTGTAAAAGGAATGTACCTTTCGCATATAATGTCAAGTCCCATTTGCCCATTTGGTATACGATTTGCTCCATGCTTTGACGCCAGTTTTACGCAAATTATCGGCACCCGCTTGGATAATATCAATTGTCCTTCGCTCGGTAACACGACGACCAGATACGTGCGGACGGTCGAGCTCAAACTCCTCCATTTTCGATTTGACCTTAGCAATGAGAGCGGAACAGTCGACTTTCGTATGGTGTGTTCCCTGCCACGGAGCACCTAAAAACTCCCCAAACTGAGTCTTGAGCTTTCGTAGAATTGGAATGTTTGGTGCGAGATCGGCGAGGAAATCCCAAGAGGCGTGAACACCCTTCGCCGCAAAATAGTGCTGATCAACAGTGAAATTTTCATGCACGAAATACAACAGCAGTTTACCTTTTGAAAATTTATGTTGAATTCAGCATTCTTGTCCACGCCAACATATGTTCGGCCCGATGTACTAATCAACGCGTTGTCGCGCATGATGTTCCTGCTCACGAGAGTTCAAAGATGGAGTAGATGAAGCAACAAGACACTCACGCAAACGGCTCGGGCCACACCTTTTTCAAGTTTTGGAGAAAGTAGAGAAGTTCGGTCTGATAATTTGAGCAACCGCCACCGGAGAACATCATTGTCAGGGTGCCCAGCAAAAGTTCCACACGTCCAAAGTCCCCGGATGAGATCGAGGTTTGCAGGAAATGAAACAGAAGGAGGTCGCGCATCAATAAATGAAGATTGTGGAAAGTGTTGTCGGAATCTGGGTGTCGCTGACAGGTTCGATGACTCCGGACGCATATTTGGTAAAAATGCGTGAAGCGATATCCAGTAAGGTCGAGGCAGATGGCTTCGACTTCGCCAACTCCTTCAGAGACATACCGCTCTCCATCTCCCAAAAGTGCAACATCGCTCCCACCAGAACCTGCTTAAAGAGAGAAACAAGAGTCTCGAAGTCCGGCTGAGCAGAGCCTAAACGGACTTTGGCGAGAAGCCCAATAAAGTATTGCAGACTGCCGAGATCTGCGCCATTTCCACGATGAATTTTGAGAAGGAGCCAGGAGAGATTCAGCTCGACGTGGAATAGGCCAGGAGCGAGTTGGTAGTGATCCAGTCGGAGAAGAGCAGACAGGTCACCTAATCGAAGTAATCGTGCAGCACGAATGAGTGCATTAGTTTTCTGATCGTTAATCGACGGCACCGCCGTGTTATCGAGATCCTTGATAGCGAACTTTAGCTGGTCCATGTATATGTTGTCGTTGACCTGGATTGTTCCCTCGCCGCTACCCTCGTCCAGCTTCGTCGTACGCAGCACGAATTCGTCAGTCTGATGGTCTGGTGGAGGTGGGCGGTACTGGGGATGCTGTAGTTCTGGCGCGCTCTTAATGTAGTTGAAGCTGGGCTCGTTCTGGATGAGGAGCTCGACAATGGTCAGGCACAAGTGCTTCTGGATCGTTTGACATTGGGAGTACGTGGGACGAATATCGGCAGCAAAGGTGATCAGTGGTGCAGAAGCCCGGCGTTCGAGTATCGGAAGAAGCTGGAGAGAATCAGGTGCAATCGCACCGCGCAAAGCGTAGACAATTTGTGTAGTGCCCGTTTGGACCTTCGGGGGAGCCAAGGTGCGCTGCTCAACATGCACAGAAAGGCTGATGTGGATGTTATCCCAACTTATCGCGTGGCCGCTTCTGGCTGCTAACTGAGCACGTCGCATTTGTCCGTTTGCTAATGCCGAGTGTGTCGTCTTAACAGAATTGTAGGAAAGATTCATTCCGGCGTGTGCGAGGGTGTCGACGACTTTGCGGGGCATACCTGAGCTGAGGAAATATAAGCTACAAGGAATAGCGCAAAGGTTATTATTTTGCGATCGGGTCTTGGCTAGCTGCGCCTGTATCATCGTAACGAGCTAGGGTATAGTTAGCCAGCGTCAATAAATGAATGAGATTTACAACAGGCTCGGGATCCTTCACGGTATTCTCTTTGGCTGCGCGGGGTGTTTGAACCGCAGTGAGAAGGATCCGACGCAGCTTCGGTGTGTGTTCGCGACAAAGTTCGGTTACGTCCCGTTCGAAATTGAATTCTAGAAGCGATTCGGGGGTGACCTCACTGGTAGAACGTCGGAAATGACTGCTGAGGCTGTCCATTTCGCGATGCACTTCACGCAAAAGTGGGTCTAAACCGAATTTGCTCTCGATCCACGCGTCAAGCTTCTTTCGGCCGCGCTTGTCCTGGGAAACGAGATTGAGCAAGTTCTCAAGGCCTTTGCTTCGATAGAACCCGTCAGCATTATCGCGATAGACATCCTGTGGCACAAGAAGGGTTGTAAGCAGTTCGATGGGTGACAACCGCATGTCCTTTAAGATTTGCACTATCGACAAGATTTTGGCCTCTAGAGGTATTGTATGGGTGGCGTACATCCACGTTAGAGCGCATGGAAACTCGTGGGCGTTTGGGACAGCGCCAGCACCCGGGTTATCTGACATCATCGTGCCTGGCTGCTCCTTCACGATAACGGTATTCTAGGCGTATTTTGGAGCTGCTGAGCCATTGACTACGCACCGGTGATGTCGCAAGTACCGCGTGGAAGGTTTGAAGCGAGGAGAAGCCGATGGAAGAAAAATGGAGCGTCTAAAGTGAGCGCGTCGGGTCCAGGTGACTTGGGTATTGATTGAAAGCGTGAGCGTGGCATCCAAACCACGAAAAGAGCAAAGAGCTAATAGGAAGCACGATTGGTAATCACCGTGGCCAAATTCCGCCCCAAATAAAGCTCCAAATTCTCGCGCGATAATTAATCACCGCTAGCACACCGTACTCTCTTTCCCGGGGTCAAAGACCGTGCAACTGAGGCGTTTAAAGAGTCGAATACGCGCCGGTAGTGTCGGAAGTGCCGTCTGCAAGAGTTTGAGTGAAACGGAGTAGAGGGAAGAGAAATAGAGCGCGTAAGGTGAGGGTAGCGGAAAAGCCAAGTGATGCCGAGATCGGCACCGCCACAATTTGAAACTCCGGGCCCAGCCCTTTTGTTTGGTCCGAGATGTACCAGTCTGCTTACAGCAAAGTGCTCGCCACATTTTTTGCTCATTGTAAGCAGACTGGTAACGAGTCTAGTGGTGGGTCACGTCCGCGAGCACCGCGATCTTCGTCGCGTTTTTTGCGTTTCGGCGGGAGGCGGTGGAGGCCTACAAGCGGGGCTTCGCATGCGTTGGGCGCGGGTTCCAGGTTGTGCGCCGTTCAGTGTTGTGGGGAAGGGCGGCGCATTTGGCGGCATCAAGCTCCCCTCGTTGCCTGGCACGCCGAAGCCGAGCGCCATACCCCACCGCACCCACCCCCACGATATTCCGCACCGCGTCATTCGACGAGGTCTCGTTCGGGGACGTCTCCGAGACCTCGTACCCCCACTCCTCCCACGCGCTCCCGTATCAGCTGACTACCATCACCGCATACCAGCCGCCGACGTTTATCGCTTACCCTACCCCGACCCCTTCTCCGAGCGCTGAGGAGGAAGAGCCACAAACAGCTTCGACGCTGGCATTCGGGCCCCCGACTCGCCTTCCCCTCCCGCTCCCGCTCCCTTGGGCTCAAGCACGCATTTTCGTGGCCGCCGCCGGGATGTACTGCAACTTTAGGCTCCACAGCTTTGCTCGCGCCTCATCCTGGCTCCGGCGGCGCTCATACTCGTCTCTTCTGGTATTTCTCTTCCCCTCCTACATCCTCCAATTATTAACCAAACCTCCTCCACCGCATCTCGATGCTCTGCCCACATTTTCACCTTCCGCCATCTCACGTCACCTACCTCGGCCTCGCGTTTTGCTTCGCTGCCTGGTAGGCCCTCAACCTCTCTGTCCGCCTTGGTTTCAATCTCCCAAGTCGGCCAAACGCAATATTAATCCAAAGCACCAGTACACGATACATATTCCCAGACGCGGACTCACCCACACGTAAGGCTCACCTTCCTCCGCCTCGTTTCTCTCGCTACTGTTACTCCCCGTTTCAACTTCCCAAGCCCAAGCTGCCGGAATTCAACGTCGCACCTGCCAGGAAACTAAGACCACTACACTCAAGCGCGCGTCTTGACTCGCACTAGTGAATCCGAACATAGATGTGTCTGCCTTCCCCTTGCGTCTTCCGCCTTCTTTGTCAGGTTTTGGTCTTGCCTGGCCTTTCTCTCGGACCTTTTGGCCATCGCGCCGCTCGGATCTCGCACCCCCTTCAATGGATTGATGCTCCTGTACTCAAAAGAGGAAGTTGCTCTGGGCTATTGTCGTCCCATCCCGTCTCATCCGCTCTCCTACGGTCCAACTCAGTTTCTGCTACCGCAATCCACAAATCTTAGTCCTTGTTCTGAATCGATCTGACATTCCACCCTGTACATACCGCGCCAATAGACCTACACATTCGTTTAGCTCCTTTACGCCTGCGCCTTCCAGAGACGTATCACAGATGCAGAATGCAAATTCCAAATCCAACCTCAGAACTGCCCATAGGCTGGGAGCTAATCTTGAATTTTACCAGCACCCGATGTTTTCTTTCACTTGGCTTTCGCTGTTGTCCTCCGAACATGAAATTTGAATCCACGGCGCACAGCTCAACTCCCCCGCCCGCTGCCATCGGTTGTGGCAGGGCGTCCAATACGAGGCTATTTGCCAGGTCCACAAGGACCGATGCATTCTTCAAAAACTGTTTCAATGCCCCTTCTCGGTTCCATAACCTGCCGCCTTGTCAATGTTTGGACCTAGGTTTCGTTGGTAACTTCAGGCACTCCATTTTATATCCATGGTTCGGACAGTCCAGGACAATCTCATCGACATTCTTCATTCCGAGTTGTTTGTTTCACGTACTGAGCGGTTATGCTTAGACGACGAGGTAAGAGCACAGCAAATGTCCCGGTTGATAAAGGCTCGAGGAAACCGTAATGAACGGATGCTCCATGGTCGGGGGATTTAACTACAGAAGTGTTCGAGTGGAGTAACCATCGGGAAGGTTCTCCCACTAGCGAGGTGGATCACCGAGAGAGTCTTTGATCGTGCTGTCTCGAGGGCAAGCTAGCGTTGAAAAATCCAAAAACAGGTGCTACGATACTCTACAATTCCCGCCGCTGAAACCACACCAATTGACAGGTTTTGTTCCGTTCGCAAAGGTCTACTCTTGAAGGAAGAAGAGATTTGCGCCACGTAGATCTCTCCTCAGCCACCCAGCGCGGAATGCGAATCGGAATGTGGATGCGTGTCGCCAGAATGTGAAGACGACGAGGAGGAGACCTTGTATGTCGAGAGTGTCGGACCAATATGATGAATATGCGGGACCGTCCGTCTCCGTTGCGGTGTTGATGTCAGTGTGCGTGGCGAACGAGGAAGGCGAGAGCGGGATGGGCATCTGCTTCTTCTCAGGTATCCGCACAACCCGCCGACCGCCACCCCACACGCGCGACACTCCCGCACCGTGTCCTGCACAAACGCAAAAGAACACAAAGAAGAACAGCGCACCGATGGGCACCGTTCAGAAATACATCCACGGTCACTGCGGCGCGGGTATGAGAACAGCCACGAGAAGACGCCCACGCGCGAGGAGCCGCTGTGCACGGAGACCCAGGAGACCCACGGCAGGTGCCTGGGGCTGACGATGAACAACATGTTGGCGACGGTGACGAAGGCGGCCCACAGCATCTGCGTGAGCGCCATGCCCATGAAGCGCAGGTAACGGGAGGGGGTGAGCGCGGATTGAATATGAACGACATGTTGACGACGGTGACGGAGGTGGCCCAGAGCATCTGCGTGAGCGCCATGTCCATGAAGCGCAGGTAGCGGGAGGGGGTAAGCGCGGGTTGAGACTGGGACATGAGGTGGGGCGCGAAGTTGTAGGCGGTGGCGGAAGAAGTGCGCGAGCGTGGTGCAGACGCAGTGGAGCGTAAGCGCAACGACCACGAGCTGCCGGACCCAGAAGATGGTGCGGAGGGAGGTGTACGTGGTGGGGCAAGTGCCTAAATACTGGATGAGGTCGAAGCGGTGGCCTTGTACGATGTAGTCTATCACGAATATATAAGGTTGTAAGGGTGGAAGAACCAGAAGAAATAAACGCACGCAGCCCCAAACACAGGGCAAAGGTGAAGATGCAGCGGTGCGCCCTCTGCTCGACGCACACGGAGGCGATACGCTGGAGGCATCTCATTCATCCTGACTTCCCACTCACATGAATTTCACTGCATCCCCGGTAGAACCTCCTCCTCGTGCTCAGTACTTGCATCCAACATCGTTTCTGCTCCGTGCGGACAATTTCTCTTTCAAATTTGGTGAGTTTTAAAAGTTACTACTTCTCATGTTCACCTCAGTCATCTTTTCTTCACCCCTCCATTCTATCTCACACCACTTAGCTCTCTCACTGCGCGCGCACCTCGGAATCGCAAAAAAACCGAACGCCCATCTCGATATATATAGAAATGTGAGTGGTGCGATCCACTGCACTGCTGAACAATGAAGCTAGCTTGCCTACATGTGTCTCGGCCGTTGAAGAAGGGTTGTTCGGCCGCCGTGAAGGAAAGGGGCTAAAAGTAGGACAAAGACAGAGTAGGGGTGGAGGATGATATGCAATGAAAGTGCGATGAAAAATAGGGTACGAGAAGGAGAACAAAGTGAGAGTGTAATAGAGTACCACTACTGCGCAAAAGTGACGAAAAACGGAGTACATTGTGGTAGGGTCGGATGGCCGGTGTGTGGAATTCATCCACACGCTGGTTTCGGCTCTATCAAGTCGCTATCTTTATTTTTTAGCTACATCATTTGTTTGTATGGTAAATACGGACCCACCACGCAATTTTACCTTGGTACCACGGCATCCGTGACCAGTGCAGGGCAACTGCCCAGGAGGGATTCGGTGTCCCTTCGTCCTCAATCTTCCGAAAGTCACCAGTGCGCTCTTTAGCCACAAAACTCGACTAATCACGAGGTTCTGCTCCAACTCTCTCTCACGCCTTTTTCGACACTTCTTCACTTTATTTCGAGCCGTCTTTTTCTCTGTAGGCTTCGAAGCCTCCTCCTCATCTGTTACTGTACAATTGGGATCAATTCGGCGGTCACGCGTCACGCACCCCCGGTGCCGCGACGAATTTTGGTCTCGGTCACTGGTCACGGTGCCCAGTGCCGAACGTAAAATCCATGACATCCAGACCAAATCTTCCTTGGAGATGCAAAAAAGGCGGAATTTTCGAATGTTTTTGTCTTGAGTGCCAAATTTTTGACACTCGGGGAAATCCGTTGAATCGGGGCGCTCGGAAACATTCCCGAAACTAAAAGTTTGTGAAACCGATCCTGGAATATCGAAATGATTTCCGAAACTTTTAGTTTCGGAAACGGTTTGTTCTGGCACGAAACTATTAGTTTCCGAAACATTTTCCGCCGCCCGATACTTTCAGTTCTGGGGTTGCCGAAACTGTTCCCAATTCTTTTAGTTTGGGCAACCGTTTCGGCTGCCCCGGAACTGATCCTGAAATTCTAAGTTTCAGGTGCGCTGGAACGTAACTGCTGCTGCGGGATTCAAATTCCGGGGCAACCAAGACTCAA
Organism: Mycena galopus ATCC 62051; assembly: GCA_014925785.1. Taxonomy (NCBI): domain Eukaryota; kingdom Fungi; phylum Basidiomycota; class Agaricomycetes; order Agaricales; family Mycenaceae; genus Mycena; species Mycena galopus. Next base: position 66,609 of record WIQG01000372.1, on the reverse strand, counting down.
AATATCTGGAACAGTTCCGGCTTCACCGAAACTGGTCACGAAATGTTTTAGTTCCGGTGCAGCCGAAACTGTTCCCGAAATCAAAAATTTCTAGAACAATTTTCGGGTCGCCGGAACCGTTCCCGAAACCATTAGTTACAGCAGTGCAGAAACTGATTCGAAAACTAAAGGCTTCGGGCCAGAGGAAACAGTATCTGAAGCTTTTAGTTTCAGAAACGGTTTCGACATACCCGGACCTGTTCCAGAAACCTCTAGTTTCGGAAACATTTCCGGGCGCCCTGATTCAACAGATTTCACCGAGTGTGAAGATGTCACACCAAAATTAGCTGGTTGCCGAAGTGCCGAATCGGTGTTTTCGGTCACAGGTCACAACCCATGCTGAATTGATCGAAATTGTACGGTATCACAAAATTCACCCTATACATATACCTACACCGACCCGTTACAAGAACCTACGCACCAGGAAATATGCTAAAATCCACTTCTCGGCTCTTCAGCCCTGCCACACTGTTTACTTACAGACTGCACGAAATTCAATTGAAATTTTGGTATGCACTCAAGAGCGGAACTGAAAATCCTAAGATTTATTGAAGTGAGCAAATCAAGAAACAATAAATAAATACAGCATGAGCCAGAGAAATTTAACAGTACAATATCAGTCTAACTGAGTGAACCAATCAAGAAACAATAAATAAATAGAGCATGAACCTTGGAAATTTGGCACCATAGTAATAGTGTACAGCTTTTGAGGGAAAGCTGACAGTACAGTAACAGTGTAACTGGGTATAAATAAGAGTTGACTGAGAAAGGGCAATTGATGCACTGCTTGCCAAGCGGCTGGAAATGCCTCATATTGTGACAGAGGCTGTGGGTCCTGGAGCATGCTCATCAACAGACTCTCTATTTGTCATCTCGGAAGTTTCTGTGACCAAGTGAACTGGTGCACTCAAAGTGCCCAGGGTCATGAGATTTTCTTGATATGCCTGTTCAATGCTCGCAAGCTTGGAGTCGATTTCAGCAACATCTTTGGCCTGTGATGATTGCACGAATAGTGGTAGAGCAGCTTTCCAGAAATTAATTGCCTCAGAGGTACATCCTTGCTTATTTGCCAAATCTCCCAGTCGTAGCATGCACTGTGCTCGGCTAAGATGCACATCCATCTGGGTGAAGCCAGCTAGAGCCACTTGATAAAGGTTTGTTGCTGTGTGTTCATGGTGGATAACGAATATATCACCAAGAAAGAGAAGTGCTTTGTGAAGTGTTAATTTGGCCTTGGACTTGTAAGCAAGGGCCAAGTATATTGCGGGCCATTTGTACTGCCATCCACCAGCTGGCCAGCACTTTATGTTGGCTAAGTGGTCCAAGCAGAAACATTGAAGTTCGTTGTCCATTCCCGAAGGAGAGCGGAGATATTTCTCAAACTTGTGCCTTGCTGTGTTGAATTTCCCGTCTCGGAGCTCTATGCTTGCCTGAATCGCATCACACATGGAGAGTGTCCGTTTTGAGTAATTCTCATTCCTGAAGATTTCTCGCCCGCGACACAAATTATGATACACTTCTTGCGAGGCCACCCCAATGATGGTGTCAATTGTTGCAATATTGAGTAGAGCAGTGGCATGGACGAGTGAATCTTCTCGAGACGAACTTTTTTCAACTAGGTTACTGTGGATGCTTCTGCACTGGGCATATTCAGACTTTAACAAATGGATTTCTGCCTGGTCAAGTGTGATGCCCCGATCAATAACTCCTCCTGACATGCCACATATACGAAGAAGCTCTCTAGCCCTCTCTAGTTGTTCTGCACCCTCCTGGTATTTCCCCAGGGCTGTGGAGCATCTGGCTCCCACCCGATTTGCTTGTGCCTCTAGATATAGATTTCCCGAGAGCTTTGTTAGCTTTTGTGCCCGACTTGCATGGTCCTGGGCCGCAGCATAAAGTCCGATGAGATTCTGTAGGAGACTAATTTCAAACAAAACAGAGCACTGCTCATTTATGTCTCCACACTGCTCTGATAATTTGAGCGCATGTTGGAGAAGGCCAGTGGCCTCTGTTGCATCACCCTTGTGACCATGGAAATAGACTCCCACTGCTCTATAGAATCTGGCTAGACAATGGGTCAGAAGAGAAAGGAGTGATTCCACCGATCACCCGGACTCACCCTGAAGAACTGGATCATTGATATGACCCAGATGACCCCTGGCTTCGGCCAATGCCTCTTGTGTCACAAGGGTCCAGTGTTGTCGACTGCATAGCACTTCCAGCAAGAAACATATTGTCAGTTGGTGATCATGCAATTCAGGTAAAAGGCCTTGAATATTGTTCATCAGTGGTGTATGACCACGGACAGTGAGTCGGTAGAATGAGTTGAGAAACAATACACAGTATATTGTCTCGGCAAGGGTGAGGGCCCCTGGATATAAGCCTTGTTTTAGGACTTCAGACAGATTGGCCAGATTCAGGGTTATTTGATTAACCACTGGCTTCAACTGTGGCCCGTGATATTTCTTAAAGAGATTCAAGAGGGTGTAGAAATAACTCTTAATAAGTTGTATATGGGATTGGGAAGAAGGCAGGAACCTTTGAATGTACTCCCTGATAGGCATCAGCAGCAATAACCGCTTATTGCTGTCCTGATATGCCAATGAAGTGGCCAACAATACGGCTTTGCAGCTAAGGATATTGGCAATTCCAAGATGTGCATCAAGCAGTTCCCTATCTGAGAGCCCATTTGGGAGAATTGACAGGAGACTCAACAATTCCTTGCTTTCAGTGGTGATTCGTGGGCTTGACAGAGAGAGCCCAATGGATGTATCAAAACTTGATCGTCGGTCAGTGCTGACAGAGAGCATAGACGTCTTTTCTAATTCCCAGCGCGATAAGATATTAGGCAAGCCCTCGTAATCAGTGAGATGGGCAATGAGGTCCACAGCGAGAGGCATGTTGCCTGCGAATCGCAAAAGTTGTTCGACCTCATCAAGGGTGTAGGCATTATCTGTGATATCCATGAAGGTTTGGTGAGCAGCATCCTCTGATAGGGGCTGCAAAGGCAATAGAAATGGATGAGTCCATTGAACTTGTCCTGGCCTCTCAGCTCCCCGCATTGTGATCTGCTAACATGAATGAAAGCATAACTCAACAGTTGTGCAACATACCATCAATGCAAGGTGTTCTAGGCCACCGAGCAGGCACAGGAGTCCTTCGACTCTGGCACAGGACTGTCTGGGCTCCCATACTGTTTCCAAGTTATCTAGAATCAAAAGAGAAGCCGGTGTGTGCGCAAGATACTGGACAACAGCCTTTGTAAGATCCTGGCCAGGATTTAATCCCAGGTGCCATCCAATAAGTGCAGCAAGTTCAATGCTTGTGGTTGCTGCTTCAGCACTGACAAAGAATCTGTGCTCAAATTTGGAAACAGTTTCTGGGTGGTGCAGTGCTGCTCTTGCAAGGCTGGTCTTGCCCATCCCACCACCTCCCAGGATAGCCAGCCTTGGTGACTTCTCACTCAGCAATTTGAGAATCCTTTCCAACTCTTGGTCACGTCCATGGAATATCTTGGGCTTTGAGGGCAACATTGAGAACGAATTAGAGCTTGGTGACAAAGCCTATGAGATTTTGATGAACTTTCGCAAAACAAAACCTCTCACCTGTTTCTCGACTCATTGAATCCCCAATCACCTGTGTTTGAGGTATAGCTACATCCTAGGTGACAATGATGGACTTACTGAAGTCGTTTCCGAAGATGTACCGGCATCAGAAAGTGTTTCAATCAATTTGATCAATTCACTGTGCATGATGTCTGCCTTGCTTTTGAACTCCCTAACATCATTCAAGGTCTCGACCAGGGTTTGAATCTAGGTGCATTGTTTCAACCCGCCTCAAAGGAATTAATATGAGTTTTACCCCGAACACCTCCATCGCTTGATTCAATCCCGCATGGCAGTCTTGGAGTAATTGCTTTAACTCATTACTATGGAACCAATGCTTTATTTTGTTCCCCTCCTGCTGTGTTTCAATATATCCATATATCTGTGAAGTGTTCTAGATCCAGATTTTGTTAGAAGGTGCAACAACCACCAAAAGAACTTACTCCATGAATCTCCCAATGTTATCCAGCATCGAGGGCAGAAGAGACCCCATAGTCACAGACTTCATATAGAGGTTGAGGATTCCGTACACAATCTGGTGAATGGGCTCCAAGGCCTGGGCACATTCAGCTTTGTTTCGCTTGATATTCTACGAACTTTTGAGTGGCTGCGGTGTGATGGATGGTGAACCATACCTGAACCAAATTGATCAAGCTTTGAATGGTGGTTGCAACAGATTGAACGAATGGTGGTCCAAATGCATCATTGAGTTCTGTGAGAAGCAGCAGGGTGGGGGTCAAACAAGCTGTGATGTTGTCAAGGCGAATTTCGGGAGCAGTAGGGAGGCGAGGGATCGTAGAGGTAGGATCAAAGTTGAGGTAGGCGTCTTATATCTACTTAAGTGGGCGATGATGATTTCCTGTGCATGGGAAGCATGCAGCCAAGGATCAATGTCCGATCATCACGCTCGTCTCTTGTTGCATCGGTTCATCTACTTTGATGCTGCCTTCCCCGTACATGTCTTGAGAGGCCGGGCATCTACGCCGTCCACTTTTGAATTGGTGGCGTACACTACAAAGCAACGCTTATCTGCCCGTCAAGTTCCCACGCATGAAAAGAATGCATGTGGACAATGGTCAATCGCCGATTGGACTCAACTGCCAGATCTTTCGTTGCGTACTCATCTCAGGCATCTTGTGATCAAGAATATAAACGACGTGATTCGACGGCAAGATCAATATACAGCTTGTGCACACGAGGGTGTGAACCCCAGCACCTTCTGGAAAACAGGTGTCCAAACCCATGCGTGTCCTTGAAATAAGCCTCAGGACGTCGGAATCCCGCTCTCAAATTGCCAATGATGATGTTTACTTACCCTCAAAATGCGACATGTTTCGGGTGCGGTGCGGATTCCCGCTTATCAATAGACCGGAATAGAGCCTGATATCAGCAGCGTCATTGTTTCATTGGCAACTTCCATCAGGCATTGCAGTACAAAGCTGCCAGATACATACTGTGCACACTACCTCCTTTCCCACACAGCATAAAAAAAGACTAGTGTAAGTACACGTCTTGGCCTCCCATATGACCTTTCTCGCTGAATCGAACCCAGCGTGGGACCTTGGACGCATCCACTGTGCTTGATCGAAAGATAAACAATTGTGTCGCATGCAAATAATCATACCCCAATCGCAGTTAAGGATCAATGTCCGATCATCGTGCTCGTCTCTTGCTGCATCGGTTCATCTACTTCTTTGATGCTGCCTTCCCCGTACATAGCTTGAGAGGCCAGGCATCTACTCCGTCCAGTTTTGAATTGGTAGGATACACTAAAAACCAACGGTTATCCTGCCCGTCAAGTTCCCGCGCATGGAAAGAATGCATGTGGACATTGATCAATCCCCGACTAGACTCAACTGCCATATCCCTTCGTTTCATACTCATCTCCTGCTCCATTGTTCTAACCACTTCTATATTGATGCGGTATTCCCCGCAGCTTGAACAAAGAGTTGGACAGCCATCCGCTCCGTGCAGTGTTCGATGAGCGGGATACATTACACTCAACCTTTTTGGTTCAATTCGGTCTTACGAAGGTATTATTTTCCCAGATCTATCATGTTGATGCATCTTGTGATCAAGTGTATAAAGGATGTGATTCGACGCCAAGATAGATATACAGGTGGTGCACACGAGGATGTGAACCTCAGTGCCTTCCGGAGAACAGGATTCCGAAACCATGCGTGTCCTTGGAATAAGCGTTAGGATGCTGGAACCTCGCGCTCAAAGTGCCAATCGAGACGACGGACATCCCGAAACACCCATGATGATGTTCATTTCCTATTAGCATCCGACATGTTATAGGTGCGGTGCGGATTCCCACTGAGCAATATACAGGAATAGAGCCTGATATCAGCAGCATCGTCGAATCGTTGTAATCTCGCAGTCCAGATATGGCAGATGTACACACTTTGAGCATACTACCTTCTTTTGCCACACACCATAAAAAAGACACCTTCATTCGGTAGACTAGTGCAAGTATACATCTTGCCCTCCCATATGACCGAGCTCAGCAACTCGAACCCAGTGAGGGACCTTGGACGGGCCCACCGAACTTCATCGAAAGATAAACAGTTGTGTCCCATCCAAATAATCATACCCAGATCGCAGTTGACAAAGACCGCCACCTGATTTGCGATGACCGATAGCCATTGCCTTGGAATCCACAAGGACCAATGCCTTCTTCAAAAACTGTTTCAATGCCCCTTCTCGGTTCGCATTATCATAACCTGCCGCCTTGTCACTGTTCGGACCTGTGTTTCGTTGGCAGGAAGTAATGTCGGGCACAGCACTTGTTATATCCACGGTTCGGACAGTCCAGGACAATTCGAAATTCTCCATTCCGAGTTGTTTGTTTCACGTGCGGAGCGGTTAGGCTTAGACGACGAGGTAAGAGCACAGCAAATGTTGCGGTCGATGAAAGCTGGAGGATTCCGCAACGAACGGATGCCCCGCTGTCGGAGGATTTAACTACGAGTGTAATAACCATCCCAAAGTAGCGATTTGCATCACCCAGAGTCGCTCTTTGATTGTCCTGTCCCAAGAGTAAACCAGGGTTCTCAAATCCAACAATGGGTTCTGCAATAGACAGGTTGTGCAAAGCCGCACAGAGCCGCGCGGCTTTGGGGCATTGTGCAAAGCCGCAGGATAAGCCGAAGGATTTATAAGTAGATTCATGTTCATTTCGATGAAATATAGGTAAATAGAGAGGATGCGCAAAAGCCGCATGGGCCGCCTGCGGCTTCATGCGGCTTTTGGTCATTGTGCAAAGCCGCACCGAAAAAAATATAATCATGGCCTGGACACTACATATTTCAATGGAATAGAAGGTACTTACAGACATTGTATCCCTGGTATATTTTTTAAATACAGAGTGGAGCATTAATAGTGGAGTGGGAACAGGCAAGATAAAGCCGCGAGAGCACTGCGTCGGTGATGTCATCAAAGAATGGCTTGCTCAGGCTCGCCCTCATGACCAAATCCAACAATACTGAGTATGCACAAAGTCTAGGGACAAAATGGGAGTGTGGATATACAAAAATGGTATTTTATTTGCAGGTAATGGAAAATCTCACGCGGCTTTGCACAAGTGCCAAAAGCCGCACGCGGCTCGTGCGCATCCTGTCTAATTAGGTGGTATGCAGTACATTGAACCACTTACCTAACATAATGTGCATCATTTTTTATGTCATTATTTGGTCTTGCCACAGCCGCTGTGCGGCTATGGCCGTGATGCTGCCGAAACAGGCCATTTTCCACACCTCCTCCCACCTGATGCCGGAATCAACACCGACAGCTTTCAAGACACTTTATGCAAGGTTTGGATACATAATGGATAGGGAAACAACAGCCGCACAGTGCCACATGCGGCTTTGCACAATGCATAAAAGCCGCATGTGGCTCGGTGCGGCTTTGCACAACCTGTCTAATACTTTATAATTGTTCAACGCCACTTGGACTTTGTTCGTTCGCAACGTTCTCCCTTTGGAGGGAGGGGAGGAAAAGCGCTCGCTCCGCGTAGATGTCTCGGTTGAACGGTAGGCCCATGGTTATCGGAAAGACACGCAGGTAACCCCAAATTCAAGTTGCAAATTTTGTTGCCCTTGAATGAGAGACTCAACATCTCCACGGCATGTGGATTCACATGCATCTGACCTTCCCCGGGTTCGGAATGCCGGACGCGCGAAAGACTTCAAATTTGAACGGGATTAAACTGGATACAATTGCTCCGAGACCCCAAGCAACGCCGCAGGAAATTCACTGGCAGAGTCAGACCCAATGACGTTTTCGTTGAATTGTATTGATGTATTTTGCATTCTAGTACATGCTCGTGCGACAGATGAAATGGGATGAGAGGGGGAAAACGATGATGCCATGGGGGGGTGTGTTGATACGTGAGGGTGCCTAAGCGTAAGAGGGGGAGAACGCAAATGCAAATGAGGGGGCGCGGGTAAAGTACAGATGAGATGAGAGAACGGAAGGCGGCACCAAGCCATGTCGGGAACGTCAGGAGGAAAATGGGTGGGCGGGTCGGAATGCGAGTGCGCGTCGGAATGCAAATGCGCATCGGAATGTGACTGCGCGTTAAGACGAGGAGAAGGACACCTTATGCGTCGAGAAGGTGTCAAAGCTGTAGCCGTCTAGTTCCGTCGCGGTGTCGGCGTCGGTCTGCGTGGTGAACGATGAAGGCGACAGCGGGATGTCCTTGAAGTCGACGTCAGTCGCGGACGGCTTCGCGACGCGCACAACGCTCCCCACGGGCACTGGCGTCTGGTTCTTCGTTTCGGGCATCCACTCTCCGCGCGCCCCTCCCCACCACCGCCCCGCACGCACGATCCACCTTCACCGCGTACTGCCCGAACGCAAAGAACGCGAAGAAGAGCACCGCGCAGATGGGCACCGTTCAGAAGAAGTGCGTCCAGTCCCACTGTGCCTGAGGGATGAATGAGCGCGGGATGAACAGGGACGGGCAGAGGTGAGAAGCCGCTGTGCACGGATGGCGGGCTGATGGTGAACCACATGTTTGCGACGTTGACGAAGGTGGCGCAGAGCATCTGCGACAGCGCCATGCCCATGCGGCGCGAGTAGCGGGACTGGATGAGCGCTGACTGGGAGTGGGAGAGGGACGCGAGGTGGCGCGCAAAGGTGAGGCAGCCGCGGAAGAAGTGCGCGAGTGGCCGAGCGTGAGGCCGACGACGACGAGCAGCGGGGCCCAGACGAGGAAGATGGCGGGGAGGGAGATGTACTTCGTGGGGCGGGAGCCGAAATGCTGGATGATGTCGAAGCGATGGCCTTTTAAAATGTAGGCCGTAATGAATGATTGTAGGGAGCCCCCACAACAGGGCAAGGTCGAAGATGCGGCAGCGCGTCCTCCGCTCGACGGTCGTGCGCACCTGCCACCCGGAGACGATGCGCTCGAGGTGGATGCGGAAACAGAGCTGGTACCAATTTGCAATTTCGGGGCGGTAATGTTAATATCACGCCAAATCGTAGGTTTCCAGACGACGCACTTATATCACCCCATACGAGCGCGGTAACCTCGACGTGTACCATAAGATTATCGCATTCGCACCGAGGATAATATTCGAAGAGTCAGGCCAGCGTCGGGCTGTTGCACACCGATGTCACAGGGAAATGAGGACGCAGACCATGAGAAAGGCGCCGATAGGAGTTTTTAGAGCGTTTGCGTAGCGGGTCGGGGGTCAAAGGCGAAAGACATCTGAATCATGTTCAGCGTCAGGACGTTCTACGAGTTGATAAGGACTTGCGATTTGGCGGATGATTGGCTCGATAAAGCATGCCAACGAAGTATACCAAGTCCACAGGACCGTCCCGGCACAGAGAGGCCATAAACCTGCAATGGAGATGGGAGAGAAGACAAAAAGATGACGTAAGATGGGAATGTCACCGGGGAACGCGGCCCGCGCAGATTCCGACTCCGGGTCCGACGCTCTTCGCCTTTGCTTCTATCTTCACACCAAGATCGCATTCTGCCTGGTGTATCCAACTACGCCAATCTATTTCCTGCCCTCCGTCCTCTTGCTGGAGGCTGCGCAGGCCTGTCTCGCCCCTACGCTTGTGACCGTTCTCTTGCATAGCACTTGAATGACTCTGCGTCATGTGGATTTTCGGCGCTCCTGGATTTCGAATCTTGAATGAAGATGATGTCTCTTGGGTCAGCGGACCGTCCTCACTCTTTCGCCCGATACGCTTCAAGGGAGGACGATGGCGGTATCAATGCAATCCGCTCGCCCCACCCATCCCGGGCAGAACGGGGCGGAGCGACACATTCCCTCAGTGTACGATCGGGTCTACTTGTTTAGAGCGCTTCTGTTTCCAACTCCTGCACCTCCTGATCAATACTTGCGTTGCTGGCGACGCTCTGACCTAGTTCCCTGCGCGGCGCGCTCCTGTTTATGTCCCTACATGCGCCTCGCCTCATGCGCGTCCCTCGTGCTCTAACTCCTTGCGTTCTGCTCTACGTACCTTGGATGCATTCTGGAGGGACGCACATAATCTCGGAGGTCCCACCTCGCCTGGCCCGCTGCTCTTTCACAACTCAATCGTCTGGACTTTGGAGTCTTGGACCCCAACAGAACTCCTGGACCCGCTGAAACCCGAGTCTTCCAATTTCCGCTCTATGGCTCTGCTCTTTCTGCAACCTTATATATATGCCGTAAGCCCCTCATATCTTTGTTTGTTCAATCTTTTTTTTTGCATTCTCCTGCATCTTTCTAGTGTCTTCGATTAGCTTGCACAGTCAAGGAACATTCAATGGTCCCTCAAAGGCGACCTTTCTATTGTTCTGGGTGACTTTCCCTGGTGCGTTCCTCCGTTCTCTCTTCCATCGCTTGAAGGTGGTTTCAAATTCCTCATCCCGTCTCATCCCATCCGATCCTCCTTTCTCAACCCGATCAGAAACAGTCTATGCGGCACCGTATCAGTGCCATCCAATAATATTCAATTCCTCCGCCCCGTTCATCCCATGGCTGTCTGAAGGTGAAGCAATACGAGCCGAAGTGAGTATCCGGATCCTCCAGTTGCTTTGCCACTCAACACCAACCGGCGTCCTGCGTCGGTTCACGCTTTCGGCCCCTGTACGTTGCTGCCAGCTCGGCCCCTAGGCTTTCCCATTGTCACACCCTTGTTTGACTGAATGGTCCATATTCTGAACTTCAAGGCCTCAACAGTGTCTGTCACCTTGTGCCGAGGTGTCCAACCACGATTACGACCTCCTTTGGGTGTCTCGCTCCTCTGCTCTTTCCCCAACCTTGGATCTCCATCCGGGTTAAATGCCCTTCGGCGTCGTTTTTGTTCAACCTCCTTGGCGCCCAGTCCGCTTCAAGGCTGCATTTAATCCCGTCCCATCCCTTCTACCCCACGCGCTCCCAATCAAAATTCAAGTATCCCGCGCATCAAGCCGAGATGCGATTTCATTCCTTGCCACTCGAACTTCCAGTGTCATCATCTCGGAAAACGTCACATCGCGGTACAATTCGCAGCTCTGTTCGACTCTAGAGTCAGGATTAGTTCATTCAGCGTTACCATTTTCCTATTCACTCGAACCTGACTCCATCCATCCCTCTTCCTCGACATTCCCCCGTCTGCCTGTTCATCTACGTCTCGTGCCGGTAGTCGTTCGCGCCCGCTCCTGCCACCGCCTATTGGTTGCATTGGCTGTTAACTCTACCGCGCATCCCATCCTTCTCTCCCCTCGTCTCTTCCAGTACAGCCCGCACTTTCAATCATCGCTTGCTACATCTAGACTCAGGAAAACTCACTGTACGTCCTCGCTTTTCGTTTTTGTTTTGTAAAGGTGCAGTTCAGGGCCTTCTTCGGCGAGGAGCGCAACTCAGCGCATGGGCGACTCACCGAGCTAGACCACAAAATCTGGTTCCCGTTTGTCTAATTCAATTCAGACAGTTCCTTCCGTGTGGGGTTCCGCCCATTGCACGGCGGCCAAAGTCCTGCCAGAGTACTGCCGGAGTAAGACCAATGAACACCGCTCCGCTTTGCTCGGGTTTATTCTTCTGTTCTTCTCGGAATTGCCGACCACGCGGAACTCAAAACAAGTGGCCTTGTCTAGGATCACGTCTGCCAAGACCAAAAAAACCTGATTCATACATAGCGCACTTCGTCGGATCGCCATGCGCCAAGCCCACATATTAGCCTTCTTGGGGTGTGCCCCTCTCATAGCGAGAGTTCCGAATATCATAAATTTATCCTCAGTCGTATGGGGTATGTCGCGGGCCGTCTTTCCTGTCTCTGTCCATGCCCGGCGGAACATTGTTGCTCTATTCATTCCTTTTTTTTATTTTTGGTTCAGGTACCTGAGCCTCCACTGCTGATGCGTGTCTGCACTTGTTCCCGTACAAGTGGTACCTCCCTTGACATAAGTGCCATCTCGTCTGAATACATGTTGCAGCGGAGACGAGAAGAGGTTCCATGGGGTAACAAAGGGAGAGAGGGAGGGCAAGGAGACGTATAGATACATCGAAGGCATGGTCATTGAATAGAGGACATAATCACACCCAATGTAACAAGTGTTATAGCCAGATTCATGTTCGGACCAAGGTAAGTACATCGACAGTGTGGAGAAGCTAGATTTACGCCAAGATGTAATTGGAGAATAGACCCAGAGCAGAGTCTATAGCTGACAAACTCAAAGGAATGGGTTCGTCCCGTTGGGACAGCTAGACGGCGACAATTGACAGGGATCACGACAATGGTCCGCGACAGAAATCAAACCCTTGCAACAAGGCAAGATGAAACACCATTGGGTATCGCAGACCTCATTGTACCCGAAATCTCCGATACAAGAAGGAACGGCGGTGAGTTGGCCATTGTTGCAGCTGGTTGCTCGCTCGTCAGTTTGAAGGGAATTCAGTGTGATGTTACGCACTGACCTATACTCGTAAGGAGAGTAGCAAGCATCACCACAGGCCTGGGTAGCTATCCCCCCGCTCGTGTAAGGACAGAGGAAGTCTCCGTTGAAGCAGCTGCAGTCCGTCAGTGTGGAAATGATTCAAACAATGACATGTGTACGTATATTCGGCCGTCGAGTAGCAGTCCTCACCACAAGCCTGATATTTGACGCCGCTGACGATCGGACAGAGCAAACTGCTGTTGAAGCAGGTATACTATTCAAAAGTTCAGATCTCGGGGCCGGTGAAAAAGCCGTAGCGAGAACATACCTGAGACGGGTCATACTCTGCACTACCGCAGGTCTGAAGACCCTGAACAGCAATGGCGCCGGCGGTCGGCGCGGTGAGGACGGGAGAGATGAATCGGGCCATGGACGAAAATTGTGCTATGCAAGGCAACGTTGGAGACGCTAGGGGTTGTACAGAATTTCCCCCCTTTTATAAGGAGTGGTAGGGTCATGGCAGTGTAAACTGTCTCTTTTAACGCCCAGGGGTGGTGAACAATGAATGCTCGCAATACAGCTGCCAAATTTGACAGGGCAGTTATCACTTGAAGGAATGGTGTGCCTGGAGTCGGATCTATCGAGTTAATAATTGGCCTATTAGGATGCTCGCAATACAGCTGCCAAATTTGACGGGGCAGTTATCACTTGAAGGAATGCTGTGCCTGGAGTCGGATCTATCGAGTTAATAATTGGCCTATTAGGCTCCGCCTACGCCCACAAACGCATCTCACTCGGCCACAAGTCGCCGGTTCGCGATTTCAGTCTGATATTTATCGCCGACCAATGCAGGCATGAACACATGACAGACACAGCTCTGCGATGACAGTCCCGCTGAGTTCTATGTCGGTTTTACAATGATCCATTCATGGTAGACATATGTAGAACAGTAGAAGGAATGAAGGACTGTGTAGACTTGAGTAGACATAGGGGTTCATCTGCCATTCGTCTATGGGGTAGATGAAGCCTCTCTACACGGGATGAGAGGAGGAAGAAATTCATAACCCTGGAAGTTGGAAGTTGTCTGGCTCGACTACGCCGCCTGTGTTCATCTTGAATTCCATTCACCCGAATTTTACCGGATCCCTGGTAGAACCTTAGCCTATCTTTCGTCCTCTTAGCCTCGTAATCGCGAACCCCGGTACACTCTTTCGAAATTCAATCCCAATTATGTTGTGTGTTCTCAATCCGCAAGTTGTTTCTCATCTGAGCAACCTATGTTACCCGTTGTGTCAATAGAGTTTGCGGCAGCCACCGGAAGCCACCCGGTGGCTGATTAGCCATGCGGTAGCGAGTGGCTGTGGCTGATTCAGTGGCTGAACCTTACGTCTTCGTCATTTGGTAACACTGCAGTGGCCCATGGTTTTTTGGGACCCAAAAAGGGGGTCCAAACATGTCTTCCCGTTTGGGTGGATTTTGGGTGCCCCCCCAAACACGAGAGAGAAATACCAGATTTTGGGGACCATTTTTGGCTTACAAAATTACTGTTGGGCTCAAGAACAAAGGGCAAAAAATCCTTGATGTTTGGCTAAGCTAATATCTATCGTCTGCCACTTCTCGTAGACTGCACTGTGCAGTGCCCCAATCGACATGATATTGAACGGCCAGCACAATACAGACCCTCGATGTTCAGGGCCATTGGTTTCCCCCCGACTCGGAGTAGTGAACTGTACCAAGATTCAGGCAAACTAATAGCTGAATCACTGAGACGGACTCTCCCAGATATTTGGAGAATGAGATGAAACGACCCCGGAAGGGAACGTACACGGCATAATTTCACCTGCTATAGACGGTCTGTGCCATGTTTAGCTTCCACTTAATGCCGTTGTACTCGGAATTTATTCCTGTTCACCTCATTTATGGGAGTTCCCGGTAATCCAGTAAGGGTGCGTCGCTGTTACTGTTGGACGTGAGACAATAAAAGGGGGGGAATCAAAATTGCTCACAGAAAGTGGGAAAAAAGCGGAAGAATCCCGCCATTTTCTTGCGTGCTGCAAAGTCTGAAAATACGTGGCGGAAGTTCGAGATTTTCAAATAAAACTGGTGGAACGCAAATGAATGTGGGAAATAATAAAAGTAAATTTGGAACACCATGCACTGGCATCCCTCTATAGTGGGATTCCGAGATTTAAAGATGCCAACCTGAAGACAAGAACCGAGCAGCGACCCACTGAAGCTGAGGTCGGAACTGATTGGTGAGGCACATGCCAGCAAGTGATGTATTGTTGGGGTTCACAATACGGTAAATGACTGTGCAACTAATCTCCCGTGAGGGATACCCTAACAATTCTGGGGCCTGCGCAACGGGTGGAGAGCGGTAGCAACAGTGTAGGTGGAATGTAGTAGGCAGTATGTATGGTCATTGTCGGGGTTGCGGGACATTTGATCCAGTGCTTCCAATGTCAGCGGATAATGGATATCCCATATCTCCGGTTCCTGGGCCAAGGTCTCCCTGTATTCTGGTTCTTTTGTGTTTGTGCAAATATAGGCAAGTGGTTTTGATCACGATCACGATCTCCCATTGCTACATGCTAAGCACTATCTCCAGCGGACGCAGAGGGGGAACACATATAAGGTGTGGATTGCTCAGTTGCCGTTATCTACTCCTACGATGCCCCGTTTGCCTACTACCATCGAAATTCGCATCAACAACATCACAGCTTCTTTGACCCCAGCCTTGCTACCTCTCACAAAGCTCAATGATGCATTTGGGCCACCATTCGTGCAATCCATTGCCAACACAATTCAGGGCCTGATCAATATGGTTCAGGTATGTTTTGCTTCCCTCCTGAGTGCAGCAGCTCATATATTGTAGAATGCCAAAAGAAACAAAATTGAATGTGTGCAGCTTATGGAGTCCATTCACCAAATTGTGTATGGGATCCTCCACGTCCACATAAAATCCGAGACTGTTGGGTGTCTTTCTCCTTCAATGCTGGATAACATCGGGACATTCATGGGGTAAGCTCTGTTTGTTGCCGAGACACCTTTTAACAAAATGTTCACAAAACTGTTGATATAGAACACTTCACAAGATATACACATATATTGAAGCACAGCAAGAGGGAAACAAAATCAAAAACTTGTTTCGTAGTAGTGAGATTAAGCAATTACTCCAAGACTGCCGTGCAGGATTGAATCAAGCGATTGAGGTCTTCAATGTAAGAGTCACTTTTATTCATCCACAGTGGGTTGAAGAAATGCATGTAGACTAAAACAGGGGCCGAGATCTTCAATGATGTCAGGGAGTTTCAAAACAAAGCTGACCTCATGCACAAGGAACTAATTGATCTGATCGAAACACTTTCTGATACCAGTACAATATCGGAGAGGAGCTCGGCAAGTACATTGTTGGCACTAGGATGTTTTTGTAACTTGAACACAGATCCTGGGGGTATTTAATGGGTCAAACAACAGGTAAGATATTTTCGACAGTTCATCAATTTCTCATTGGCTTTGTCTCCAAGCTCAAATTCATTCTCAATGTAGCCAGCAAAGCCCAAAATATTCCATGGACGTGAACATGAGTTGGAAACTGTGCTCAATTTGCTCAGTGAGAAGTTACCCAGAATAGCCATCCTGGGAGGTGGTGGGATGGGCAAGACCACCCTTGCAAGAGCGGCATTGCACCACCCAGACATCACTTGCAAATTTGAGCACAGATTCTTTGTCAGTGCTGAAGCAGCAACCACAAGTATTGAACTTGCAGCACTTGTTGGATTGCACCTTGGATTAAATCCTGGCCAGGATCTTACAAAGGCCATTGTCCAGTATTTTGCAAGGGCGCCAGCTTCTCTTTTGATTCTCGACAACCTGGAAACCGTATGGGAGCCGACACACACCCGTGGGGGAGTTGAAAAACTCCTGTGTCTGCTCTGTGAGATTGAACAACTTGGATTAATGGTATGTCAAACAACTGTTCGATTATCCTTTTGTTCTCAAGGACCAGATCACAATGCGCGGAGCTGAGAGGCCAGCACAAGTGCAATGGACTCATCCATTTTTACTGCCTTTGCCACCTCTATCACATGATGCTGCACACCAGACCTTCATGGAGATCACAGATGGTGCATACACGGTTGATGAAGTGGACCAACTTTTGCGATTCACAGACAACATGCCTCTTGCTGTTGACCTCATTGCCCATCTGACTGATTATGGAGGCTTGCCTAATGTATTGTCACACTGGGAATTAGAGAAGACATCTATGCTCTCTGTAGGCATCGACCGACGATCAAGTTTGGATGCATCCATCAGTTTATCGCTTTCAAGTCCACGGATCACAGCGGGGAGCAAGGAGTTATTGAGTCTCTTGTCAATTCTCCCTAATGGGCTTTCAAATGTGGAACTTGTTGAGGCCCACCTTGGAATTCCCAACATCCACAGTTGCAAAGCTGTGCTGCTGGCTACTTCATTGGCATATCAGGAGAGGAATAAGCGGTTAGTTCTGCTGATGCCCATCAGGGAGTACATTAAAAAGTTCCTGCTTCCCTCCCAATCCAGTATACAACTGATTCGGAGCGATTTCTACCCCCTTTTGAACCTCTACAAGAAATATGGTGGGCCCCAGTTGCAGCCGGTGGTTACTCAAATAACCTTGAATTTGGCCAATCTGCATGAAGTCCTGAAACAGGGGTTATATCCAAAGGCACCAACTCTGGGAGACACAATCCACTGTGTATTGTCCCTGAACTCATTCCGCAGAGTCACCGTCCGTGATCATACACCACTGATGAATGATCTTCAAGGCCTTTTACCAGAATTGTGTGATCACAAATTGAAAATATGGTTCTTCCTGGAATCACTTTACAAGGAAGATGTGTCACTGGAGGCATTGGCTGAAATGAAGGGCCATCTGAATCATACCAATGATCCGGTTCTTCAGGGTGAGTCCAAGCCATCATTGACATCACTTTTTTCTTTTCTGACTCATCTGCTAGCCAAATTCTATGGAGCAGTAGGAGCTTATTACTTTTTCCACAAGGGTGATTCACAAGGTGCCACCAAGTTTTTCCAACATGCCCTTGAATTATCAGAGCAGTCTGGAGACATAAAGCAGCAGTGCTCTGCTCTGTTGCACCTTGGTCGCTTAAAGAATTACGGCGGATTTTATACTGTTGCCCACGACCATGCAAGTGTAGCACAAAGGCTGGCCCACCTCTCAGGAAATTTATGTCAGGAGGCCTGGGCTATTTTCGAAGGAGCCAAGTGCACCACATACCTGGGCGAATACCAAGAAAGTGCGGCACAGCTACAGAGGGCTAGAGAGCTTCTTCGTATCTGCGGGATGTCTGGAGGAAGTGTTGATCAGAGCACTGCTTCTCAGGCAGAAATCCATTTGTTAAAGTCAGAATATGCCCAGTGCAGAAGCATCCACAGTAATCTAGTTGAAAACACTTCTCCTCAAGAAAATTCATTCTCCCATGCCACTGCCCTACTCAATATTGCGCAAATTGACGTCATCATCGGGGTGGCCTCGCAAGAAGTGTACCATAATTTGCGCCATGGGCGAGAAATCTTCAAGAATGAGAGTTTCACAAGACAGACACTCTCCAGATGTGACGCGGTCGAGGCAAGCATAGAGCTCCGAGATGGGAAATTCAATACAGCAAAGGTCAAGTTTGAGAAATGCCTCTGCTTGTCTCCAGGAATGGACAACGAACTTCAAGGTTTCTGTTTAGACCACTTGGCCAACCTAAAGTGCTGGCCTGCTGATGGACAGCAGCACAAATGGCCCACAATATACTTGGTCTGTGCTCATAAGTCCAAGTCCAAATTGACACTTCACAAGGCCCTTCTCTTCCTCGGGGATATGTTCATCATCCATAACGACGAACACACCGCAACAAATCTTTATCAAGTGGCTTTGGTGGGGTTCACGCAGATGGATGTGCATCATAGCCGAGCACAGTGCATGCTATGACTCGGAGATTTGGCACACAAGCAAAGATGTACCTCTGAGGCAATTAATTTCTGGAGAGCTGCTCGACCACTATTCATGCGATCATCGCAGGCCAAAGATGTTGCAGAAATCGACTCCAAGCTTGCGAGCATTGAACAAGCATATCAAGAAAATCACATGACCCTGGGCACTTTGAATGCACCAGTTCACTTGGTCACAGAAACTTCCGAGACGGAAAATAGAGTGTCTGTGGATGAGCATGCGCCAGGGACCACAGCCTCCATCACAATATGAGGCATTTCCAGCTGCTTGGCAAGCAGTGCATCAATTTGCCTTTCTCAGTTCAACTCTTATTTATACCTAGTTATGCTGTTACTGTACTGTTGGGTTTCTCTGGAAAGCTGTACACTATTACTATGCTGCCAAATTTCCAAGGTTTATGCTGTATTTATTTATTGTTTCTTGATTGGTTTGTTCAGTTAGACTGTTATTGTACTGTTGGATTTTTCTGGCTCATGCTGTACTTATTTATCATTTCTTGATTTGTTCGCTTCAATAAATCTTAGGAGTTTCACTTCCACTTGTGAGTGCACCACAAAATTTCAATTCAATTTCATACAGTCTGCAAACAGCCGAGACACATGTAGGCAAGGAGTCATATAGACCTTCGTGACTACGTAGCATGAGAATCTTCGTAATTTGATCGCGGATCTTCGTAGTTTGATGGCGCAAGCTCGTCGCAAGCAGCTAAGCGAATGCAAGTTCGTCAGAACCTGTCAGACGCCATCAGGAGCGTGCAAGTTCGTCACAACATAGTGCAGGTTCGTCGTAACCACTGATTCGGCCGAGCCATCCAGCTCGTTAGGCGTCATTCTGGTTGATGCGCCGACTCCTTCTTCGCTCCTACCATCATCTCGCCCAGCCGCCCGCTTTTTTGCACCTTTAGCGGTGTCTTCCCCGCCGCCATTGTTCCCCGCCGCCATTGGTTACAGGCGGCTAGTTATACCAATATTGCTCGTTGTCATACACGGCCAATGGAGTTTTTCTTGGAGAACGGGGGCCAGCAGCAGCAGCGGTACGATAAACCATTGCTCTGGCTGCACTGCTCACCCTGGTGTTGTTCACTTTATAGACCCCCGCCGCACGTGAGCCAGGTTGCGCCGGCTGATTTCCGTTTCCCAGAGTCAATCCTATCAGAATCGCCGTCACCGTCAGAACCGCCTGTCAATGGTTACGGCAACCCAGCCCCGCTTCCTCCAGGTGCGAGTGCTTCCTGCCTTAATCACCACGGCCCAGTAATGTTTTCGGGCAGATCTTTTCCTAGTGCATATACATGGCAGGGTTTATGTTTGTCCCTCCAGGAATAATCACACGAGATGTGCTTGGCAGTAATTCCCTCACGGAAGAGAGTTGACGTTGACTCCAAATTGGGACATGTATGCTTACTCTCTTGTTTGTGCTCTCTTCTTAATCGTTTATTTATGATCTATTCACTCTACATCTGCTCGTTGAACTGTAAAATTATGTCTTCAGGAGCTTGACCTATGCCCAAATCCTGGTGTCCAACAATGTTCCGGTAGGACACAGTTTCGTGTAGATAAGTAATTCATGTACGAGCAACTCACGCAAACATATTTACTCTCTTATTTTCGCTCTCTTATTCTTCGTTTATTTATGACCTATTCACAATAGTTCAATCATGAGATTATGGACCGCAGCCGTTGACAAGCGGGGAAGGTCCGTAGTTGAAGTCTCTAGATGTAACGCATGAGGAAGAAGTCAAACAAACCCTCGGCCAAAACTCACAGCCAGAACCAGCTGGACTTGAACATCTTTCACAGGCTGTGGTAGTAACACGGTGCACACTCATCATGTATGGTGATTCCTACCATTGCGCGCAAGCTCCTCGGGGCCGGGCATCGAGGAATACACACCACATCTGCTCGTTGAATTGTACAATTATGTCTTCAGGAGCTTGACCCATGTCTGCGCCCAAATCGTCTTGTCCAACGATGTTACGGCAGGACACAGGGTTGCGTATCATCTGGTGTATGATCGCGTTATGATAATGTTGCCGCAACGCGAGGTCGCAACTCAACTCGGAAAGTCGAGCTGAAACTAAATTGGATTCAGCCCAACTTAGACCAGGCAAATCGACTTCAGTCGACTCAAGTCATTCAAGTGAAAGGGTATTTTAGAAGGATATTCCGATACATTCAGAATGTCACCCGATTATGCTCCTTGGGATTTCAAGGTGTAGAGTATCCAAAACTCGAAATTCCATATCCGTCATGTTCTTTTTTTCGGATGCCGAGACCGTTTCGGGGCCAAAGCTCGTTGGCAGACTTGTTTCGATGCAGCTTGAACCTTGACCGAATCAACACAAACAGGTCCAGTTGGAACTAAATTCGACTCGACTCGGACTAAAAAAGCCGATTTGAGTCGAGTCAAGTCAATCAAGCTGAAGGGTACTCGTTCTCACAAGATCTGTCGATCCATCCCGGATATGACCTACTTACCTAGAAGTCGGTTGGAAACATCAATCTAGAAACAATGAACAACCAGAACGAGTTGCTCCTTAAAATTTCTTTCGGGGTACTACAAATACCACAGATGCTGAACTGGTCATTTGCTCACTCGTTTCGGTGCACGTAACCGAATCAACACAAACACTCTTCATTCCGATGCACTCCCGCATCCACATTAGTCTGTGTCGTCACATTACTCCCCGCCTTACGACCTCACAAACCTCAGCGTTTTCATGTGCTCTTCGCGGACTTTCCGCTTTGCGCCCGTCCTGTACGGTGTCGCAAAGTTTAGATGTATACATAATACCCACGACAGTACCCACGAATTACCTACAGACACTGCACCACTATCTATTTTTATCCCTACCATATGTCTTAGACACAGAGGGGAATAAACAACGAACCAAAAAAAAAAACATTACTCCCCGCTTTTCTCTACAAGTATTTGTCCATACATGGGCCAGGCCGCGCTATACCCAATAAGTATCGTACAAGCAGACATCGACTGGAGTGACTTGAAATCAAGTCCGTCTGACTTGCGAATACCCCATTTCACTCTGACTCGACTGAAGTCAGTCACCAACTTGACAACTCAAGTGTCTAATCAGACATCTGTCTAGGTGTCTATCCAGGGCCGTGCCGCTTCACCGTTTATGACAGTGGAATGTGTTGGCACCAAACCATCAGCAATAAGTGGTGGTCAATTTGGGTAGATTCTTCGCTAGGTACTGGCCAAAGTTGTTTAAATTCAGGAGCTCCGGAACTACGGGCATAGTCAATGCATAACTAGTTCATACAACACATGCAGCGCAACCTTACACTACCGCGGTGCATGTTGAAGTGCATTTTAGTCCATGGTTTCTTATTTATTTCGGCACCCTCGCCATGTGGTAGTTGGGTTACCCAACTAAAGCCATTCAGCTTGCAACGGCATGGTCCAGCATGTGACCTTGGGACGGCTTTGGAGTGCTTCCAAGGTGTGGCAGAGGGACTTGGAACCAGTCTCAAGCCGTTTGAAGGCTTTGTGTGAGTTCCAAGCTGTCCCAAGCTGTCCCAAGGTACGTGTATATTTTTGGGGGTCAGAAATACTTTAGGTCAATTCTCCGTGCCTCAGAGGAGTGATTTGACTTGATAAACATACTGTGGTTGGTTGTATTTTTTCAACCACTCTTGTCCTCGAGATCTAGCAGCTGTGGAGCCCGTGTGAAAAGCCTTCAGCAGGGCTCCACCAGGGACCCGGACCAAGGTACATAACTCTATTTATGACCCCTGGATATTTTCCTACTTGTGTATACATGCTTTACACATTGCTTAAAATCAGTTGAGAAGTGACCCCTCATCTTTGCGTACTTACTCATACAAGTCATTGATTACTTGCTTGCCAACAATGACTAGAATAACTGTGACTGCAAAGAACCCTCGCTCGTGGAGAAGAACGGGAGCATTTACATTTTTGTTACTTTCCGAGAATCATCTCAGAAGGTGTTAGAACCATTGACGTGGCTTGGAAGTGGTTGGAGGATTCTGAACTGTGCGTTGGAAGCCAGCTAAAGCCATTTGGCCATGCAATGGCTTGGAACACGTTCAATGCCAATCAAAGCCAAATAGGATTTTTCCGACAGTTATTTCAACATGTAGCTTTGGCCTACATAGACTGAATGGTCATATTCAAGATAAATAGATACATATGTAACATTTTCTGTTCGATTAAAGTGTAGTAGTTTGAAACTCGAAACGGGCATTGCCCTTCAACGCTGCCTTCGTATCGTCTGAGCACAGTGAGAAGATCAAGATCTGGCCAATTACCACTTGCAGAAGCCAACAAATGTGGTCAACAATTGACAACTACGAAGGACAACTACGAAGCAAATTCAACCGTGTGAACTGCGATAATTTGCAACGACGCGCCAAACTAGGAGACACAGCTGATTCCTTCGTTGTGGTATGTGAGGAGATTCATATTCCAATGCGCCTTCAGTGACGTTTTCAAGACAGAAAAGGAGGTGCTCAGGGAACACGGGGCGGACTTTCTGATGGGAGCGACGGCAGCGGTCGGGACAGGCGAGAGTAATGTCTCTGTAGATCTGGTTCCCATCCGACGAGCTTGCACATTCAACACGCCAAATATGGCATGTGACGAACTTGCTCGCAAACTGACGAACTTTACACACCATCTGCCGAGTCCCTGACATCCTACATAGTGACGAAGTATGTGAGGGCTCGTAGGCAAGCTAGCTTAATTGTTCAGCAGTGCAGTGGATCGCACCAGCTGGACCTCACATATCTATCAAGATGGGTGGTGAGTGTTTGGCGATGCCGAGGGGCGCGCGCCGCGAGAGAGCTAAGTGGTGCGAGGTAGTGCTGTCCATTAATATAATACGAAATAATATATTATTAATATATCATAACATTACAGATATAATATGGTGTCAAGGCAGATCTGATGATATTAATACACAGTAATATAATATAATATAATATGAATATAATATGATATGGGTCAGTCCGTATTATCATATTATTTCCATATTATAGAAGGGTTGACTCCAGCCAAAGTGACAAGTTATGAGGCTTCAATGGCCTTCAAAGCTAGGCTCCCGTGGTCAAACACTCTGGTGAGGTCCGAGGGTGAACATGAGATAAAATGTATCCATTGGGTGTGACCCAGAGAGCAAACACTTGTCGAACAGGGGTGCACCATCACAGAATCCAGAAAAGCAAATTGCTAAAACAGGTGATTTTGCAAGGGCAACCTTGAGGCTTGGCTGAAGCTCAGAGTCTGAGCAAAAACAAATCCAAAGTAAAAAATATGCAGACTGGTAGTACAATAGACTCGTAACAAGCCTCTACATTGAGCAACAAGATGTAGTAGTAGTTTGCAATTTATTTTGAGCTAATCAGATGAAAACTGAGCAAGAAAGAAAAAAGTAGCGGCAGGACTCGAATGTAGAGACTGGTGGCGAAACGTCACATCAAAGTAACTTTAAATGCTCGCCAAATTTGACGGAGAAATTGTCCGCACGGAGCAGAAACGATGTTGGATGCAAGCACTGAGCACGAGAAGCAGGAGGTTCTACCAGGGATGTGGTGAAATTTATGTGAGATGAATAATGCGAGGGAACTGAAGCGTAGTGACGTATTCACGTCAGAGCACACCCCGGGTTTGGAATTGGTTCCACAACTGGGTTCGAGGTGTTGTTTCGTAGGTTCGAGCCCAGACATGTGCGAACGATTGAGGGAAATTGGGAGCACATGTTTGCTTGGAATCAACCGAGACTCCCACCGTAGTGCTTTGAAGAGACGGGACGACCATCAGGAAAAACCCCCTTCCGCATTTGTTGATAAGTCGTCAAATGTGCCGACATTTGTTGACATTTTGTTCAAAAATGTTGAAACTTACGAGATTGCCAGAAAATGTTAAAATGGATCGGTCCTTGATAAATGTTACCAATTTTCGGACATTTCTTGAACAATTCTTGCAAAATGAAACCAATGGGCAATGAATGCAACCGAATTGGATGCCATATATTACTCTTAGCAATGGGTTGAACTGAGAATAGAACAAAATATATTTTATTCGCATCAAGGATACTTACATAGTATGTGTAAACTAATGCCATATCTACGGTATACTGACTCGCCCGACCATTGCACTCAAAGCCCTCGCAGTATCATTAGCGAGTGGTCAGGTAATACTGCAAATGTAATGTACCTTACATAACAAGGAACTCTCAAATAATCCTTACAAGCCGTGTGTCAGTGAATTGAGGAAATGAAGGTAGCGCTGGTGTTAGGCAATGACAACGAAAACCACGCGCGACATCGGGCGGTGATGCAGTGATGCGGTTTAGCGAGCCTCGGAGATGACAACAAAGACCACCGTACACAAATCACAGCCCAAATAATACTATGATGAAAGAGAGAAATAATGAGCAATGCAGTGAGAGATTTTGGGAAAGGGATAGCCAAGACGTACGTGAATGTCATGATTTACACCAGATCAGCAGATGGGCGACGTTGGGCGGTGATGCGGGCAAGTGAGCTGTCATGACAATGATTCAGACACACGCCACAGGCAAAAAATGTGAGCATACCTCTGGAACACTGAAGTCCGTAGATTGATTTAGTAAGGACATAGCACTTGGACACTGAACAATGGCGATAAAGTGAGCATGGACTGAGAGGACTGAAAGGGCACCCCCGAGGCACCTTGATTAAGAACAACTTGAAGTGTCACGGCTACATCTATTGGGATTTAAGACGGGAGCTCACCAGACACTATTTGTGTATGAGTTGCTTGATGAACGAAGTTGGAGGCAAAAGAGAAGATGGGCGGGAGAGGGTGGCGAGATGGGGGGAAAAAGAAGAGAGGTGCTGGCGCCGCTTGCATAAAAGCGTTGGTTTTAATGTCTCGGTGACAGCTGTCTCGGCTAGTCGGAGGCCGAAATTTACCGGTCTTGGGTGATCTCCCGTTCTCCGTGGACATTAGGGCAGGCTTCGGCAGACCTTCACGGAACTGAAGCAAATCACGACTTGGTACAACTGATCTACCTATCTGTCGGAACCAGACTGGAATTGTGAGGATGAGCATCCTTGCAGTGCAGACAGGCTTCCTGGGTGGAGTGACAGCCTATTTATGGACTTGTCCGCGGAAATGTTGAGAAATGTCCACCAAATGCCG
The DNA here is from genome assembly GCA_014925785.1 of Mycena galopus ATCC 62051. Lineage (NCBI taxonomy): Eukaryota > Fungi > Basidiomycota > Agaricomycetes > Agaricales > Mycenaceae > Mycena > Mycena galopus. The sequence goes on along the minus strand of WIQG01000372.1, from coordinate 40,931 downwards.
ACATTTCTCAACACTTTCCAGCATTCGTAAATTCTCAACAAATGGCAACAAAATGTGAACAATTTGCAAATGGGGTTTTTCCTGATGACAAATGGGAGTACAAAGATGGATGTTAGGAAGAGGATCCGGCATCGCGAGGTGACGCACGAGTGAAGAGGGTGAGCTTGAACAGCCCAGAAGAGAAACTGGACCCACCACACTTGAAAGGAAAAGAGGGTGTGGGTCGGATTGGATCGACAGTCGGAATTGTGTGGGGTCTGGAGCTAGGAATGGAGAATTGAGGGCCAAAATCATTCAGGTTTGTCGCTGTGTAAGCTGCTCGGCGTGTGAGGGCGGTGAGATCCTACCGTAAGGTACGGGTTTTATGGGGCGCCTGATTTTTGGATTTTGGCCGTGCATCACATTTTCGTCAGCGTTTTTCGCGTAATCTCGGCTTTACATCCTTATTCGGAAGCTGCTGTGGCAAGTGCCAGTGTGGACATGGAGTGATGTGGCTGCTCCTCGCTCTCTCTTGCTTCCATCCACCACCCACTATAGCTACCTTCTGCAATGTGCCCCTTTCGACCTCGCACGACCCTCTCTCCGAGCATTCTCGGGTGGCTCTTGACTGGATCTTGAGCTCTGGAGTTCCGGCTTCTGAATCTTCGGCTTCTGGGGTTCTTACGCTTCCTTGTGGCGATACTGCATGCTCAATGCACATGAAGCTTTCTATTGTTGCCGGCCTCCTATATGACCTCGTTCTCGGTCGCGACTGGGTATTCTTTTGTCGCGAGACTCTTCCACATGTCTCGTTTAGTCTCTCCTCGGGAACTGTTAGCCCGGGACAACAGCAAAGTAGGTTCAAATACAGTTTGTGGGTTAAAATGGGTTTCAGCTTCCTCGTCGTCTGCGGCTTCTGCTTCTCCATCCCCAACATGTGGCAACAACATGCCCGCACAATGTACTCACATTTTCATCAGCCCCTGGACCTAGCTGTATCTGCGATGAACCTCTGGTTTGCCGCTGTCCCTCTACGTCCGGTTCTGCCCCATCGATGACTACTATGGCTGATATGACCGATGTGACCTCGACCTCATTGAAACTGTTGAACGATATTTTACTTGGACATTGTTACGCGTACCCGTATCTCTGTATTCGATGCTAATCTACAGTCAATACAACGATCTCTTGAACTTTATGCTATCCCGTTTGCCTGTTTGAATCTACTACAATGTCGACGCATTCTTCTTCATCACATCGCCAGTGGAACTTGTGCAGATCACGTCGTGGATAGCTCTGTGTCTCCAGACCTGATCGCTGTGCCTGCTGCGCCCTCTCCCAGGACTTCAAGTCCGCGGCAGATATGTCACAAGCCGTATTGAACATTCTCCTCTCTGCAGACAATAAACAACTGTCAACCGAAAGTCTATCCCGGCGATTTGAATCACTCAGAGTCCCAGCTGGACTCTTTGATCGTCCTGTCCCAAGAGTAAACTAGGGTTCTCAAATTCAACAATGGGTTCTGCGACACTTTTACAATTGCTCAACGCCACTTGGACTTTGTTCGTTCCCAAAGTTCTCCCTTTGAAGGGAGGGGAGGAAAAGCGCTCGCTCCGCGTAGATGTACGTGTCTCGGTTGAACGCTAAGCCCTTGGTTATCGGAAAGACACGCAGGTCACCCCAAATTCAAGTCGCAAATTTTGTTGCCTGTGAATGAGAGACTCAACATCTCCGCCCCTGTGGATTGACATTTATCTGATCTTTCCCGGCTTCGGAATGCCAGACGCACGAAAGACTTCGAACTTGAAGTTGAACGGGATTAAACTGGATACAATTGTGACGATATCCCAAGCAACGCCGCAGGAAATCCACCGGCAGAGTGAGACCCAATGACGTGTTCGTTGAATTGAATTGATCTATTTTGTATTCTAGTACATGCTCGTGCGACAGATGAAATGGAATGAGAGGGCGAAAACGATGATGCCAGGAGGGGGTGTGTTGATACGTGAGGGTGCCCAAGCGTAAGAGGGGGAGAACGCAAATGCAAATGAGGCGGCGCGGGTAAAGTACAAATGAGATTAAAGAACGGAAGGCGGCATCAAGCCATGTCGGGAACCTCAGAAGGAAAATGGTGGGCGGGTCGGAATGCGAATGCGCATCGGAATGTGACTGCGCGTCCGAAGTATATGAGGGTCGTCGGAATGCGAAGACGAGGAGAAGGACACCTTATGCGTCGAGAAGGTGTCAAAATTGTAGCCGTCTAAGGAGTATGCGGGAACCTCCGTTTCCGTCACGGTGTCGGCGTCGGTCTGCGTGGTGAACAATGAAGGCAGGAGCGGGATGTCCTTGAAGTCGACGTCAGTTGCAGACGGCTTTGCGAAGCGCGCAACGCTCCCCATCGGCACTGGCGTCTGCTTCTTCGTTTCGGGAATCCACTCTCCGCACGCCCCTCCCCACCACCGCCCGGCATGCACGATCCACCTTCACCGCGTCCAGTGCCCGTACACAAAGAACGCGAAGAAGAGCACCCCGCAGATGGGCACAGTCCAGAAGAAGTCCGTCCAGTCCCACTGCGCCTGAAGGATGAACGGGCGGGGGATGAACAGGCACGGGCAGAGGTCTACGTCTGAGAAGCCGCTGTGCACGGAGGGCCAGGAGCGCTAAGGGCGGAGCCCAGGGCTGACGGTAAACCACATGTTGGGGACCTTGACGAAGGTGGCCCAGAGTATCTGCGACAGCGCCATGCCCGTGCAGCGCAGGTAGCGTGACTGGGTGAGCACTGACTGGGAGTGGGAGAGGGACGCGAGGTGGTGTGCGAAGGTGAGGCGGCGGCGGAAGAAGGGCGCAAGTAGCCGAGCGTGAGGCGACGACGACGACGAGCTGCAGGGCCTAGACGAGTAAGATGGCGGGGAAGGAGATGTACGTCGTGGGGTGGCAGCCGAAGTGCTGGATGATGTCGAAGCGGTGGCTTTTTATAATGGCGGCTGTAATGAATGATTGTGGGGAGCCCCCACCACAGGACGAGGTCAAAGATACCGCGCCAAATCCTCTACTAGACGTTCGTGCGCACCCGCCACCCGGAGACGATGCGCTCGAGGTGAATGCGGAAACAGAGCTGATACCAATTTGTAATTTCGGGGCGGTAATGTTAATATCACGCCAAATCGTAGCTTTCCAGACGACGCAATGATAGCTCCCCATACGAGCGTGGGAACCTCGATCGTGTACCACTAGATTATCGCATTCGCACTGAGGATAATATTCGAAAGAGTCAGGCGATAATGGGCACCATCGGGCTGTTGCGCGCGCCGATGCCACGGCTGAGGAATGAGGACGACGAAGGCTACGAGAAAGGCGGCGATAGCTGTTTTTAGATCGTTGCGTAGCGGGTCGGGGGTCAGCGAAAGACTTAGAGGACAGGTGCACATCTGAATCGTGTTCACTATTCCGGCGTCAGGACGTTCTACGAGTGGATAAGGACCTGCGATTTGCCGGATGATTGGCTCGATAAAGCATGCCAGCGAAGTATACTAAGCCCAGAAATTGAAAATTGGACCGTCCCGGCACAGAGAGGCCATAAACCTGCAATCGAGATGGGAGAGAGGATGAGAAAAAAGATGACGTAAGATGAAAATGTCGCACCGGGAAACGCGGCCCGCGCAATTTCGGCTCCGGGTCCGACGCTCCTCGCCTTCGCTTCCATCATCACACTTGAAGATCGCATTCTGCCTGGTGTATCCAACTACGCCAATCTATTTCCTGCCCTCCGTCCTCTTGCTCAGGCCTGTCTCACCCCTGCGCTTGTGACCGTTCTCTAGCGTAGCATTTGAATGACTCGGACTCTGATTTTCTGCACGCCTGGATCTCGTCGCTCGGCATGAAGATGATGTCGCTGGGGTCAGCGGAACGTCCTCATTTTTCCGCCTGATACGCTTCAAGGGAGGATGACGGCGGTATCAATGCAATCCACTCGCCCCACCTATCCCGCGCAGAACGGGGCGGAACGACACATGGCCTCTGTGTACGCTCGGTTCCAGTTGCCTAGAATGCTCTATTTGGGATTCCTGCAATTCTGGTCAATACCTGCGTTGCTGGCGATGCTCTAGTCCCCTGTGCTCGCTTCGGTTGCTGTCTCCACATGCCCCTCACCTCACGTGCCTCGGGCTTTCACTTCTTGCATTCTGCTTCGGATGCATACTGGAGGAAAGCAGATAATCTCGGATTTCCCACCTCGCCTCACCCGCTGGACCCACTCAAATCCGGCTCTTCCAATTGCCGCTCTTTCAGGAACTTTATATATATCGTAACACGTCTTTGTTCGTACCACCCTTTTTTGCATTCTGCTGAATCTTTCTAGTCTCTTCCAGTAATTTCCACATTCAAGGAACATTCAATTATCCCTCGGAGGCGACTTTTCCATTGTTCTGGGTGACTTTCTCTGGTGCGTTCCTCCGTGCTCTCTTCCATCGCTTGAAGGTGGCTTCAAGTCCCTCATCCCGTCTCATCCCATCCGATCCTCCTTACTCAACCCAACCAAACACAGTCTATGCCGCACCGCATCAGTCCCATCCAACAATATTCAATTCCCCGCCCCGTTCATCCCATGGCTGCCTGGAGGTGAAGCCATACGAGCCGAGGTGAGTATCCGGATTCCCCAGTTGTTTCGGCACTCGACACCCAATGGCGTTCTGCCTGGGTTCATGCTTTCGGCCCCTGTACGTTGCTGCCGGCTCGGACCTGGGCTTTCCGATTGTCACGCCCTCGTTGGACTGAATGGTCCATATTCTGAACCTCAAAGCCCCAACAGTGTAAACTTGTGCATAGGTGTCCAACCACGATTACGACGTCCTGTGGGTGTCTCGCTCCTCTGCTCTTGCCCCCCCCTTCGATCTCCATCTGGTCCAAATGCCCTTTGGCGTCGGTTTTGTTCAACCTCCATGGCGCCCAGTCCGCTTGAAACCTGGCAGCATTTCATTTCATTCCGTCCCATCCCTTCTACCCCACGCGCTCCCAATTAAAATTCAAGCATCCCGCGCATCAAGCCGAGACTCGGTGTGTTGCGATTTCATTCCATGCCACTCGAACTTCCAGTTTCACGTCGGAAGACGTTATATCGCGGTGCAATTCAGAGCTCTGTTCAACTCCAGACTCAGCCAGGATTAATTCATTCAGCGTTTCCATTTTCCTATTCACTCGAACATGAATCTACCCATCCCTCTTCCTCGACATTCCCGCGTCTGCCTGTTCATCTACGTCTCGTCCGGTAGTCGTCCGCACCCGCTCCTGCCACCGCTTATTGGTTGAATTGACTGTTAGCTCTACGGCGCATCCCATCCTTATCTCCCCTTGTCTCTTCCAGTACAGCCCGCACGTCAAACCATACCCCACAGCTCACACTTCCTAGATCTAGACTCAGGCAAACTCACTGTACGTCCTCGCTTTTCGTTTTTATTTTGTAGGGGTATAGGTCAGGGCCTTCTTCGGCGAGGAATGCAACTCAGCGCATGGGCGACTTACCGAGCTAGAGCACGAAATCTGGTCTAATTCAATTCAGACAGTTCTTTCCGTGTGGGGCTCCGCCCGTCGGACGGCTGCCAACGTCCTCCCAGTTTTCTGCCGGACGTAAAACCAAGGAAACCCCAATGAACACCGATCCGCTTTGCTCGGGTTTATTCTTCTGTTCTTCTCGGAATTGCCGACCACGCGGAACTCAAAACAAGTGGCCTTGTCTAGGATCACGTCTGCCAAGACCAAAAAAACCTGATTCATACATAGCGCACTTCGTCGGATCGCCATGCGCCAAGCCCACATATTAGCCTTCTTGGGGTGTGCCCCTCTCATAGCGAGAGTTCCGAATATCATAAATTTATCCTCAGTCGTATGCGGTATGTCGCGGGCCGTCTTTTCCCTGTCTCTGACCATGCCCGGCGGAACATTGTTGCTCTATTCATTCCTTTTTGCGACTTCGGTTTATTTTTGGTTCAGGTACCTGAGCCTCCGCTGCTGATGCGTGTCTGCACTTGTTCCCGTACAAGTGGTACCTCCCTTGACACAAGTGCCATCTCGTCTGAATATATGTTGCAGCGGAGATGAGAAGAGGTCCCATGGGGTGAAAAAGGGAGAGAGGGAGGGCAAGGAGACGTACAGAAACAATACATCGAAGGCATGGACATTAAATAGAGGACATAATCACACCCAAAGCAACAAATGTTATTGCCAGATTCAGGATAGGACCAAAGTAAGCACATCGACACTGCGGAGAAGCTATACCCCAAGGTGTAATTGGACAATGGACCCAGAGCAGAGTCTATGACAGACAAATTCAAAGGAATGGGTTCGTCCCATTGGGACAGCTAGACGGCGCCAATTGACAGGGATCACGACAATGGTCCGCGACAGAAATCAAACCCTTGCAACTAGGCAAGATGAAACACCCTTGGGTATCGCAGACCTCATTGTACCCGAAATCTTCGATACAGGAAGGAACGGCGGTGAGTTGGCCATTGTTGCAGCTGGTTACTCGCTTGTCAGTTTGAAGGGAATTCAGTGTGATGTTACACACTGACCTATACTCGTAAGGAGAGTAGCAAGCATCACCACAGGCCTGGGTAGCTATCCCCCCGCTGGTGTAAGGACAGAGGAAGTTTCCGTTGAAGCAGCTGCAGTCCGTCAGTGTGGAAATGAATCAAAGAATAGCATGCGTACGTATATTCGGCCATCATGTAGCAGTCCTCACCGCAAGCCTGATATTTAACGCCGTTGACGATTGGACAGAGCAAACTGTTGTTGAAGCAGGTATACTATTCACAAGTTCAGATCTCGGGGCCGGGGAAAATGCCGTAACGAAGACGGGTCATACTCTGCACTATCGCAGGTCTGAAGACTCTGAACAGCAATGGCGCCGGCAACCAACACGGTGAGGACGTGAGAGATGAATCGGGCCATGGAGGAAAATTGTGCTATGCAAGGCAACATTGGAGATGCTGGGTGTACAGAATTTGGTTCCCTTTTATAAGCGGGAGCGGTGATAAGCCGTGAATTTGCCAACACCTGAAAATTAACGTTTTCTGGATTTCCATTGCAGATACACACACATCTGGGTCTATGACGAGTCCCAAGTCAGTAGACCTGGAACTACACGCTAGAAACCAAATCTGGAACTGGTTGCAGATGAGTATCCAGAAAACACACATACTGGGTGCCTCTGATTAATATGCCGCTGGTTCTGGATCCTACTGCCGTACTATGGGCAGGCAGTTGCGGATAGTCCAAACGAACATTGGGGAATAAAATATCCATTCTGTGCCTATTTGTGGAACTCAAAGCAAGTGCATCTTGAACGAGTTTCAACATTGTTTGTCCATGCTTGTACCAATGAGGCGACGTGTTCGATCACGTGATGACCCAGAACCTTTCAGACCAGAACGGGCCGGATCCGGATGCGGTGTCATATACCCATCAAATATTGATCGGCTTAGTATGGCAACCGAGTTCGAACCCAATTTAGGAAGAAGGTCCTTACTTGAGCTATGAAGGGGACCAGGGTGTCTAATTGTAGGCATAAGACCCAAGGTTCCGGATTTCCAAGAATCCTTCAAGGGGCACAAGTAGTGCACCCAAGAAATCCAGAATACTAGGACCACTCGGGTGCCAAGTCAGGGCCCTGATCGTGTCAGAAATAAATCAGACCAATAGGGAGCCTGCTCAACCATGTTCCACCTCGACGGGTAGACGGTCTAGGGTAGCTCTTGGGCTATACACAAGTTCAGGGTGTCTATAAAAAGGCATTTTGAAGGGCTATCCAATCCAACCACAATGTCTTGAGGGACTAATCCAGAACTAACATTTTCAGGATCTAAAATAATCAGTCAGCAAGCTTGGCGATCGTTATTTCATATTCTCAAGTCACGGACATGGTTACACCGATGATTAATGTATTATGATTGTAGAGTTATTTTTAGATGTACAGTATATAAGGTGGGCAGCTTGTAGGGAGAGGGCACGGACTCCTACCCGGAAACGTAAAGCGGAGAGACTAGCGGTCTGCTCCAGCGAGTACAGAAGGGCGGAACCACCGGCTTGATTCATCGAGGCTGTCCTTGGGGGCGTGCTTGTATTTTCGAGTTATTATCAATCTATCAGCTTTTCGGGATATTCCCTTGCGTGTTCTGCATGTACGTGTGTGTGTTCTACGTGATCTTGCGTGTACGTGTACATGTCCTGCGTGTCCTGCGTGTTACTTGTGTGTGTCCTACGTGTGTTCCGGATTTGTTACATGTTGCGTGCCAAATTGGTTCACTGCTCCTGTCTTACGAGGTTAAAGTGGGTGACCCAGAGTTGCAAAACTATAAATGGAACCATTGTCTGCGGACGATCCTGGATTTGCTTGCTGCGATTCACAAATATTAAACAACTGTTCCCGTGTATCTTCTATCGGTACACAAAGACCCGTACTCGGTCGCACTCTCTGGGATTGCATCCGGAATCACTAGTGGAGTTTGGTTGGTTGTTGTTTTAGGGATTTGTGTTGGTTTCAGGATTTGTGAATCCTGAACTAGAGCGCACTTCCTCATTGCATTCAGCCTGTTGGATTTGCATTGTAGTGGATTTCACCCATAGACCGCCAGCACACGTTTCATCTGGAGCCCACCACGAGGGGCCAGTTGTTCATTTGTACGTTGCTCGCAGTCTTGTGGATTTTTCCCAAGAGACAAAAGCTGTTCTTCAGAGTAAAATCCTGAAAGCAGTACTTTAGGCCTTCTGTCTGTATACAGAAAAATTTGGCAACATTTCGCGTCAGGCACCTCGTGAGGAGCCAGATCCGGAAAGTCCATCGTACCAAGGGCAAGGGGTTTTACCCGAGTCAGGTTTGAACAGTCACCTTATCGAACTACTCGTACCATCAGTAGTTCCGGAAAACAACTGTTGCTTCCTCTGCTCGAACAGCACTCCCTTAGCAAACTTGCTAAAGCCCAAAGACCCTCTCCATCTGCTCGTGCTCGAGCAGACACATTGTTGCAGACCCAGGAATATACATTGGCTTCCAAGGCACTTGCTGCACGGAATCCAGAACGTCCAGTTGCATCGTCTTCACAAGTTCAAGAAGATCTTGAACCAACCCCAGATCCTGAACCAGGATCGCCTTCGTTGTCTTCTCACGGAGCAACAACCAGTGTACCAGACCGATCCGCTGTACAGAATTCTACGAACAACACAATGGCCCAACAACCTAATGTTGCTGCGTTCCGGATTCCCTATCCATGGGAAAAGAATGTGCCCAGCTTTGATGGGGGGATGCTGCCTCTTTGAGGCGCTTCCTTAACCATATGCAGGCCATTATCCAGTTGGGTGGGATTACGGATACCCTTGCCAAGAAGGACAAAATCATAGAGTTTGTGACAGACCAAGATACCAAAGACCAGTGGAAGGGTTTCGACTCCTATAGCAATGGGACTTTTGATGAGTTCATTGCGGAGATTGAAGAGCTTTACCCTGAGTTAGAGGATGTCAAAGTCGGGTCGCTCCAGAAACTCCGAAAAATCTGCAAAGAAAACCAGGATATTGAAATGTCAGATGTGGGACGGCTAAAACTGTTTTCAAAGAAATTTGAAACAGAAGCTGCAAAGCTGATGAAACCTCCAGCCTCCATAAATAATGGGGAACTGGTTGGGAAGTTTCTGGAGTGTCTTGATGAAAAACCTGAAGCACAAGTGCTAGCAATGATGGTTCAACATCAGTTTCTTAAAGAAACCAATCCCACCCTAGCACCTGCAAATGCTGCTGGAGCTGGGCAAGCCCAAAACGTGAAGCGTAGGGGTGATGTTATTCCATTGGCAGATGTGCTCAAAATCGCAAAACACGTTGTGGATATTGCTGCGGCAAGCCCGAGAAATACGAAGTCCAGTAGCAGCGGTTCTGGATATGTTCCGACCGCTGAGCCTGGAATCAAAAAGGAATATCTTCAAAGACTGGAAATTCTGTCCCAAGAGGTTTCGCACATTAAGGATGGGTTTGAAGTTCACAAGAAAGAGATAGGAAAAATGGTGGCAGACACCATCCAACAGTCCTTTGCTCAAATTGCGAGACAAGCCCCTCCCCATATGTCCGGAAACGCGGCTGGTTCTGGAATCCAGAACGACCGTACCTACGGGAACAACAATGAACAATCTGGAAGAATGGCTGAAAGGCCTCCCATGGATTGCTTCTATGGTAAAGAGGACCATCCAGTAACTATTCAGCCCGTCGGATTTGCATTGTAGTGGATTTCACCCATAGACCGCCGGCACACGTTTCAGCGGTAAGGTCATAGCAGTGTAAACTGTCTCTTTTAACACCCAGGGGTGGTGAACAATGAATGCTCGCAGTGCAGCTGCCAAATTTGACAGGGCAGTTATTACTTGAAGGAATGGTGTGCCTGGAGTTGGATCTATCGAGTTAATAATTAGCCTACTGTACTATTACCACCAAAGGTTCAGGTGACGGGTGACAGCCGCCCGTGAACTGAACACTTTTGGTACCCGTGACAGTGACACTCAATTTTTACGAGCCCAAATAGGCAAAAAATGTCAAAAATTTCCGGTCCAGCTCATGCCGGACCCCCATATAAGGGAATTTGATGTGATTGCCAATCAATGAACACTTTTCTCGGTGAACACTTGAGGTGACGGGTGACCCCGTGAACCTTTGGTCGTAATAGTACAGTATCAGGATGCTCGCAATACAGCTGCCAAATTTGACCGGGCAGTTATCACTTGAAGGAATGGTGTGCCTGGAGTCGGATCTATCGAGTTAATAATTGGCCTATTAGGCTCCGCCTACGCCCCACAAACACATCTCACTCGACCCCAAGTTGCTGGTTCGCAATATCAGTCTGATATTTATCGCCGACTAATGAAAGTACGAACATGTTGGTTTTACAATGATCCACTCACCCCTCTGTCTACATGGGATGGGAACACAGTGAACCGCTCACACACATCTGGCTTGGACCTACAAGGCATTGCCTTGGTTTGCCTCGTAAGAAATTCATAACCCTGGAAGTTGTCTGGCTCAAGTACGCCACCTGTATTCATCACATTGATCTTGACTTCCATTCACCCTAATGTAGAACCTTAGCCTATCTTTCGTCCGCTTAGCCTCGTAATCGCGAACCCCGGTATACTCTTTCGAATTTCAATCCCAATTTACGAGTACTTATGTAATCGTTGTATTAATATCTGTGAGATGAGGTTTTCCGCACCTCAATTTTTACTTGTCGCCGTTTTTCGATGCAATGAAAATAGTGGTTGTGTGAAGGGTCAATAGTGGCGGTGTCACACGATTCACTAGATTCCAATCTAATGGATTCTGACTTTTCTTATGTGTTGGCAGTCCAATCTCCGAAGGAGGTATTTATGTTGGCCAGGTTTCATTGGCTTTTTCGTTCTTCTCTCCTGAGTTCCTTTGCTCTGGGCTCACTGACTGGTCACAGTCTCCCTCCATCCCCTCCTTTTTGTTGGCTCTTCCCATGCTACTAAAATTCTCCAATCTCGTTTTGATGCATCCATGTTGAGCCTATTTACATGGTCCGAAAATAAAATTCCCACTCCCACAACAGTAGGTGTTTCACTGAATTTAACTTGTGCCTTGTATAATCTATCTGTGTAGTCACGCAAACAAGCCAACGGCCAATTCTAGCTTCTGAAAAGGTTGAAATCGACTGTGCGTCAACAACCTAGGTTGAGGCTTGTTTGTGACTCCTCAATTTTCGGCTGCCTGAATAGTGAGAGTTTGGTCGAATTTTCAGTCATTCCTCATAGTGTCTGATAAGTTTGTCTGAGAAAATAGCTTTGGCTTGATTTTAGCTCCGGAAAAACATGTAAATTGTATTTGTTTATTGAACATGGATTACGCCTGTTTAGACCGCTGTACCTGTGCCGTGCTAATTTCAGTACTTCTCCCATGTGTTCTCCTATAGTCCATTCCAATCAATGCCTATAATTTGTTACAAGAACAACCCTTACTCAGCCGTCCCAACTCGGTAAGATGAGCGGGATTGGGGAGTGACTTTTGGGATCCTCAATGAAGTTGAATAAAACACTAGGAGAGTTCTCAAGATTTCACATTATAAGACCATCGAAGACTTCAACTCGGGCGCTGGTCTGTCTATCATCTCTGGGTGTCGCATGCAAGGAAACTTCGACATTCCGCACGCCGCGCCAAAGGTTTTAGGTAGCCTACCCTGTGTGTCGTAACGCCGCCTTCGTACGTCCTAGCTTCATTTTCCCTCTCGCATTTCATTTTGCGTGGCGACACTAGGGGTGCAAGACCTCGCCAGATAAATGCGGTGCAGCCGGTACACGCGATCGTGGTTGTATTGCGCTATTGTGCGACGTAAGGCTAAGCCGTGCCAGAAGACTTTCTCTGATACCTGACTACAGACGACAGATGAGATGGACGATTCCGCCACGAACTAGTCGCTAAAGAAATGATGTGCTTGCAACATTGCGGCGGAGCGACAGCACGCTTAGACTACGGCGACCGATGACTCGCCGTCGCCTTCATTCTGTATGTTCTATTCAAGTTTCTGGAGCTTCCGCATCTGATCAAGTATACATTTGTATGTAGGCGATGCGATCTTGCAGTGCTCGCGGTGAGGACGGCTATTCCGGAGGGATATTCGGATGGGTGGTACAGACGAATGTACGATGTGAAGTAGCTACAATAAATGTAATTTATTTCACAATTCCTCGACCTGCCTAGTTTAGCTCAATAACAGCTCGATGTACCTCTATTCAACTCGTTTTGTCTCGATTTGGATCGAGGCACAACGAGCCCTGTCCGGATTATCGAGACAAATTGAGGTGTTGTTAAATTCCTAGATCGGCCTCGTTTTAGCTTGATAAGCCTAGCTGGGTTTCTCATGGAGGATGATCCACGATCGAAGAATTCCGATTATTTTCCCAAATTCCAGCTCTCTCTGGTTTTGGGTTCGTGGTCGCGCTCTCATTCCGTCGCTGAGCTGGCCTGAAGCTGGTTTTACTCACTTCACATACCTTTTCTTCCATTCTGTGGGCCCGACTGCTGCATTTCATCCATCCAATTTACTCTACTCGGGGTGTAAGACGCTATGAGCGGAGGCAAAACATAGCGATGTGTGATGTGGTCGGATAACACTATTCTTGTTTCTCTGAGTCTTTCTGTCTGTTATGGAGTCTAATCTTTCCCTTCTGTGCTTCCACATGCATCGATTGTCTTTCGATCCCAGCCCTGTATCCAGCATCAATTGTCTTTTGATATCAGCAAGCGCTTGTATCCAGCGCTCCCTTAGTCCACATTATATCACTACAGTGTGCGCTCATAGTCTCTGGACTGATGTCCTAGATCTCCATAACTTGCGGTATCGCGGTCAACTCGCAGCTCTGACTTGTGTCCCGTTTCTCCTGTTTTTTCTTCGTGTGTTTGACCTACTTGCGTTTCCCGCGGGACAGAAATCACGCCCTCCCACTTCCTACCTCGCCTCACCCGATGTACGCCCCCGTCCCTCGAGAGTATACTCTTTCTTCGGGTTTGTCGCTCTGAATGTGAATCCCACTCCCCTTCGGCGGCTCTGAGATTTTGCTGAGAGCGTTCAGTCCGTCTCAGCCATCCTATTCTCCGGCTGGGATCACATGACTGCAATTCGGAAGCGATTCACGGTGCCCTAAGCGCATTCGCTATCCGCCGTCCGAGCGAATACAAGTCCTGCCCTCCATGTTCACACTCACACTCATGTTCGCCTTCACACCCAGACATCCTCGCGACAATTTCGCCAGGCTTCCGAAGGTTAAATTCAAAGCCACACTTCAAACTATGCACACCACAAATACAGTCAATGCAATCCTCTCGCATTCGCCCTCACCTCTCTTCGAATTACTCGGATAAATCGAATCTCATGTAATCATGCGAAGACAGAGCCGAACCTGAAAGGCGAGCGATTCTGGCTCTCGAATGTCTATTCTACATGCATATCCAATTCGATGCCCCTCCTCCGTGCATAAATCTCTAAAAGCTCGCTTCCTGAGCAACTGCTACCCATGATGCAGACGTGGAGCTCAAAATTCCCGAAGCACGGATAGAGAATTTCTATTACAAGATTCTTGCTGATTATCTCGTTTATTTCTATCAGTCGTCCAGCACACGGCCTCTCACTTCTCATGTTCGTTCAGCGCGGGACTCTGACTGTCTGCTTCAATTCACCCTCAAATCCTCATCGCTTCTCGACTCTGCTTGGTGAATCAATCCTTTATGTTGTCCTCAATTTCAGCTCCGGTCCGTTGATAGGGCGTGTAACGGGATAAGCATGAAAACACCAATTTTTATTTGTTTTCACGTCTATCAGTATGGGAAAGGAGAGGCATTAGATTTGAGAGCGTACACCTCTCCCCGGAGGTGGTAGGCTACGCTGTTGATGACCGAAAGCCAGCAGCTAAACAACTACAAGGGTCAACGACTTAACAAAGGCTCTTACGGGTACTGCGTTCTGGCAGGAACTCACTATGCTGGGCTATGGGATGCAGTTCTGCTGTGTCCCCATGCATCGGAGGTGACCAATGGGGAACTACGAATCATCAATAGTTGACTGCCTTCACCGGTGGGAGAACCGAACAGTTGGGAATAATGATGATATCGTGATAACAGAAAGATACGGGGTCTAGCTGGAGGAACGTACAATCCTTCCCACTACTGCAACCCACTCCAAGACTGAAAGACAACTGGCGGCAGATCGAGTCAAACTTGTGAGTCAGCGGCAGTTAGAAGAAGCGGACTGCATCCGTTATAACCATCAGAAGATGACCACGCCATAGAGGCTAGGCTCTGGATTCATGTGGAGTATCTCCAGCGGGAGGACAGAATACTCAGGGTGTAGATATCCCTGCAGTACGATTGGCCATCCACCCGTTGAGGGCACGACATGGTTTGATCCTCTACAGTTCCTTTCATCTCCTTTAGTGACCTCCCATTTGTATAAAAGACCGTGCTTGAGCATGCACCAGCCAGTACACTATCTGCCCGGAAACCAGGGTGAACACAGTGGACTCTGGAGATAAAAGACATATCCTTGATATTCAGAAGAGGACCGGACGAAGTAAAGTCTTGAATAGTCCTCGGAAGCATGAGACATAAGTGCCCCCACTCGAATGAGGTAGCCGCCACATAACTGCCCCCGTTCTCCAGCTTCCGCCACCATTGATATAAGTGCCCGCATCATCTCTTGTGGTTCAGGAGTGGTCCCCGCCGTTCATATAAGTGCCCCCCATTGCTGTAGTTCCGCCGCCTGTGGTTTGTATGTTGCCTTCGACAATATAGCCGAGAGTGCAATCGGCCCGTCTAAGAGCCCCCATTGCTGCTTGCCACCACCTTCAGTGTAACTGCCCCCATCACTGTACTGCCGCCGCTCTCGATATAAGTGCCTGCATTCTCTAACCAGGAGTCCCCACCATTCATGTAATTGCCCCCGTAGTCAGAGGCCGCTGCCTTCCATGTAACTGTCCCCGCGAGTAGTAGCCACCGCCGTCTGGTCGAGACCCACTTTGGTGTAGCACCGCCACCTGCAGTATAAGTGCCCCCGCTCCTAGCCAGAGCGGCCGCCATCTGCGTAACTGTCCCCGCATTGTCCAGCTGCTGCCAACCGTGTTCCCATTGTACCAAGTAAGGCCTGTCTGTTGACGGTCTGCTCTGCAATTGCTTCCTGTTGGCTCGGTGTCAGCCATTGTTGAATTCTGTTTCCCTCAAGAGTCGTCTGGTGGTCATTAGTCTTCCTATTGAACCCCTCGATTCTCCAGCGGCCAGAAGTCCCTGCTCTGCATAACAAGCACCCTAACGGCCCGTTGTTGTTGCTTTCCCACTACAAAGACATCACTTTTACTTCCCTTGCACACCCTCCTGAATGGTGATACGTACCCTACTTCCCCGAAGACATTCACGACATTTGGAGTTGGAGTTTGTGATATATTTTGTTGATTTGGACTGTTGGATTGGATTGTGTCTAGTGACTCCGTTTGCTGCGCCCTCTGGTTTGGTAGTTTGAGTTGGCATATTAATTACACGGCTGCACCCAAGTGCACCATTTCACCGTGGTCTGAACTGATTTACACCATGGTCCCTATCCACATCCATGTCAAGCTCTGCATGCAGAGCCCTGCTCACCTGGATCTAATCCGCTTGCTTTGCTGCATTCTCAGTTGAAACTTTTCTTTGGCAGCCCTGTCCTGTATATGCAAACTGTGCTCACTTCACCTCATCCTTTTCTCCGCATGTCCTCTCTTTGGCGTGCTGGCGGGCTAGCTTAAGTATTGATGAAAATCTCTTGTTTCCTTCGGATTTTTTCGATAGCTTCCTGGCTTTCGCGGTCGCTTTGTCCTTCTTCCCCCTTTCGCATGTCTCTCTCCCTATTCCCCTGCCCATTTGTATCGGTCTTCCAGATTCCAACACTGCGCACCGCCCATTTATTTTCTTTGACTCCAATTCCTCGTATCCAATCTAAAGCTTTCTTGGGTTCACTCGCATCTCACCTCACTGCACAGTGCACACCTCTATGCTCACACCCATCCCCCCACGTCATCCGACAGCACAGGACACCACCACACACTCGATTCGTTCATCACTTCGAAGATGAATATGGACTCAGACGGACACGTCCTCCCTTTTTCCACCCCCATCATCCATGGCGCCCTCGAGGCCGCAATTTTCGTGGTTTTACGCGCGGTCTTCAGCAATCAACACCTCGAGGCTTCACCGTTGATACACTCTGCGAACACTCTATCAGGAGAGCAATCCATGCCTCAAGCTCGCTATACTGAAAGCATCAATGCATCGTGTTCGCCGTCCTCATCAAGTCCTCTCTCATACAGTAGCATCGTCCATGGTCAACCCAGTCTGCTGGAAGGTTTCAACATTACTCAAGAGTTCCTCCTTTGCACTGTCTGTCAAAATGAGTTCCAGGCTAAAGTTGCCCATCACTTCGCGCCCCGTTCACAGGCCGTCAAAATACATCTCGCTGCCAGGCAAAAGGCTTCGTGCATCAACTCAAGCCTGCCTCCTCACGCATCTTTCCCTTGAAGAGTTCACTTCGCATTCAGTCACCCTTGCTCGCATTTCCGACCTTCCTTCACGGGTCTGATCTCTCCTTCGAACCGATGGCTGTTCACATCCTCGAAACTTCAATCATGTCCTGTCAAACCCACCTCCAAGTTCTACTTCAGATAACGGACTGCGCGGCATTCAAATCTCGAGCTCAATGTCGGCTTAGCCATTCAACTTCAAAAATATTTTTCATGTCTTCCTTTGCTCATATCCCCGCCATCAAGCTGAGCTCCAATACGTCTAGGTCTTGCATCCCGAGATCTGATCTTCCCATATGGTACAGTTTTCTACCGTGCGACATTGTCGAGACTCATTTATTTTGTTCAGAATCAACGCCCACTGTATTCGTGCTATTGCGTAGCTTTTGGGCATGGTGCGTGAATTAATTCGCTCAGAAATGCAACACTGATCAGAGCTATGACCAGATTCTCCACGGCTGTTCGCCGGTTTCACGGACAGCGTTTTGACCTAACGCAAATCCTCAAGGTACACCTGGTTGTACGTGGCGCCCATTTTATTTGATAGCTAAAAGAACCATTTCTACGTGGCATTGTGGGCTCAAAAGATGGCGACCGATAGTTTACAGCCCTTGATTATTGACGCGAGGCCCGACAGGTCTCCCTTTCACCCCCTTTCACAATGTTTCTGTTCCACTCCTTTCACTGTAGATTCAATTCTACAGCAAGCAAATCCCATCGCCCTCATGTAACCACTTGATCGAACGAGATGCTATTATGACTGGTATAAACAGCGCGTGGGTATCCATCAATTTTAGATCGTGCTGTTTCATCGCCCATAGGTCGGAAGTTCACGGCCAGGCCGAATGACGGAGGAGGAATGCTATCGTAATTTCCCCAGTCTGACCTGGCCCATTAGCACTCTTTACGATAATTCGACTCAGTTTTACGAATAACAAACCTTCCTGTCAACGTTGAACAATGCATGACGTTGTTCAGATGCTCCCTATTTAAACGGGCAAGCCACAAGCTGCCGGAGCGAAGCGAAGGCATATCTTGTAAGAATAGAAAGAAGTGCGATGCACGGCAGTAAGTATACCATCAATCGGTAATTGATGGTGGTTCGAATTATGTGATGGGGAATCAAGCCGTTACAGAGGTCCACCGCGCTCCGCGACAGCCTTTACCCCCAAATCAATCTGCTGCCTTTGAGATAAATTTGCCGGGTTTGTGTGAATATGCAGTGTTTGTATAGAATGTGCAGTGTTTGAAAATGTGTATGCTGTCCGAGCTTGGTCTATCCCGTAGAAAACGTGGGTGATGGGATGTCACACCGGGGAATGCGGCCCGCGCCAATTCGGCTCCCATTCAAACGCCCTTGTTATTCACTACTACATCCTAACGTTGTATGAATACATTCAACACCCTCCGGCACCCCGCGACGATTCAATCTGCGCTTAGGTATTGATTCCAAACCCCGTGTGTACACTGGTGCCCACTGCCCCTTTGTTACTCTCCGAGTCTTGCTCGGTCGTTTTGCTGCAGCATCTATATTCTGCTTACGCATAGGTTTCCAACCCCACGGTCAAGTTTCTCGCAACTTCAGGTCTCTGTCTATGTCACCCACCCCCCTTGCCTCTCCTTCGTTCAACCTCCTCACGTTCTATGGATGTTTTCCAGCTGATGGCCCATAGAAATAAAGCATTCGAATCTTTTTAAAGGCCAGTTCCCTCATATACTGACGTGTTCTTCGTTCTTGGGCCCAAGCCGCTCCAAGGCGACATCTAAACCGATCCCGCCCTGTTCCATCACTTCAGTCTCATCCACTCTTACCCTGAATTACTCCCACCAATCGAGTGCAGACGGTGTGACATATTGCAATTGCTTTCCTTTTCTGAATCCCATCTCACTCACACTTTCTCTTCTTTCCAATTTAGTTTCAGAACACATTACATCGTGGTGCATTTCGTAGCTCAGTTCAACTTCCAAGGCTGGATTAATTCCTAGCTCTTTACAATTCACTTTTGGCACGTCAAAGGTCGCACCTGAGCACTAGTAATCGAATACTACTCATATCCTGTCCTTCACATTCACATTCCCGATTCGAGCCGATTCGAGCCCACTTACTCACTGCGGTCAACACAGACCCAAATCAATACACCCGGCGGCTCGCTCTTATCTTGGGGTTATATCTTGAATAAATCGACTCTCGGATCTCACCGCCATCACACGCCGAGCAACTTAAATGTCGACGGCCCTCAATTCTCCATTCCTAGCTCCTGACCCCACACAATTCCAACTGTTGATCCAATCTGACCCACGCCCTCTTTTCCTTCCGAGTGTGTTGGGTCCAGTTTCTCTTCTGGGCTGTTCACGCTCACCGCCTTCACTCGTGTGTCATCTCGCGATGCCGGATCCTCAACCGCCTTATTTGTACTTCCATCCGTCGTGCTATCTCTCTAAAGCACTATGGCGGGAGTCCCGGTTGATTCCGAGCAAACATGTGCGCCCAATTTCCCTTAATCGTTCGCGCATGTCTGGGCTTGAACCTACAAAGCAACACCTCGAACCCCATTGTGGAACCAATTCCAAACCCTGGGTGTGCTCTGATGTGAATACACTACTACGCTCCAGTTCCCTCACATCATTGATCTCATCCACTCACATGAATTTCACCGCATCCCCGGTATAACCTTCTCCAGTAACTTCTCATTTTTGCCTCACTCATTTTTTCTTCGTCCCTCCATTCTACCTCACACCACTGAGCTCTCTCGCGGCACACGCACCTCGGAACCACAAAAAACCGAACACCCGTCTCCATATATATAGATATTTGAGGCCCAGCTGGTGCGATCCACTGCACTGCTGAACAATGAAGCTAGCTTGTCTATGTGTGTCTTGGCCGTCTACATACAGACTGCACGAAATGTAATTAAAATTTCGTTGTGCACTTACGAGCGGAAGTGAAACTCCTAAGACCTATTGAAGCAAACAAATCAAGAAACAATAAATAAATAAAAGATGACTCAGAGAAATCTAACAGTACAATAACAGCCTAACCCAGCAAACAAATCAAGAAACAATAAATAAATACAGCATGAACCTTGGCAGCATAGTAATAGTGTACAGCTTTTGAGAGAAACCTGACAGTACAGTAACAGTGTAACTGGGGATAAATAAGAGTTGAGCTGAGGAAGGTCGATGTCAAGCAGCTGAAAATGCCTCATATTGTGATAGAGGCTGTGGGTCCTAGAGCATGCTCAACTACAGACTCTCTATTTTCCGTCTCGAAAGTTTCGGTGACCAAGTGAACTGGTGCATTCAAAGTGCCCAGGGTCATGAGATTTTCTTGATATGCCTGTTCAATGCTCGCAAGCTTGGAGTCGATTTCAGCAACATCTTTGGCTTGTGATGATCGCAGGAACAGCGGTCGAGCAGCTTTCCAGAAATTAATTGCCTCAGAGGTACATCCTTGCTTGTGTGCCAAATCTCCCAGTTGCAGCATGCACTGTGCTTGGCTATGATGCACATCCATCTGGGTGAAACCGGCAAGAGCCACTTCATAAAGATTTGTTGCTGTGTGTTCATCGCCATGGATAGCGAATATATTGCCAAGAAAGAGAAGTGCTTTGTGAAGTGTTAATTTGGCTTTGGACATGTAAGCAAAAGCCAAGTGTACTGTGGGCCATTTGTACTGCCATACATCAACTGGCCAGCACTTTATGTTGGCTAAGTGATCCAAACAGAAACATTGAACTTCGTTATCCGTTTCCCAAGACAAGCGGAGGCATTCCTCAAACTTGTCTTTTGCTGTGTTGAATTTCCCGTCTCGGAGCTCTATGCTTGCCAGGACCGCATCACACATGGAGAGTGACAGTTTTGTGAAATTCTCATTCCGGAAGATTTCTCGGGCGCGATGCAAATTGGAGTACACATCTTGCGAGGCCACCCCAATGATGCTGTCAATTAGTGCAATATTGACTAGTGCATTGGCATGGGGGAGTGAATTTTGTTGAGATGAAGTGGTTTCAACTAGCTTAATGTGAATGCTTCTGCACTGGGCATATTCGGACTTTAAAAAATGGATTTCTGCTTGTAGCCCTATGATGACCCCATCAACAGCTCCTCCTGACATGCCACAGACACGAAGAAGCTCTCTAGCCCTCTCTAGTTGTTCTGCACTCTCTTGGTATTTTCCCAGAGCTATAGAGCATTCGGCTCCGACCAAATTTGCTCGGGCCACTAGATATAGATTTCCCGAGAGCTTTGCGAGCTTTTGTGCCATATTTGCATAGTTGTGGGCAGCAGCATGAAGTCCGATGGTATTCTGTACGGGACTGATCTCAACCAAAACAGCGCACTGCTGATAAATGTCTTCACACTGCTCTGATAATTTGAGTGCATGTTGGAGAAACTCAGTGGCCCCTTGTGAATCACCCTTATGATAAAAGAAATAAAGTCCGACCCCTCTATAGAATTTGGCTAGCAGATGAGTCAGAAAGGAAAGGAGTGATTCCACCGATGACCCGGACTCACCCTGAAAAACTGGATCATTGATATGACCCAGATGACCCCTGGCTTCGGCCAATGCCTCTTGTGTCACAAGGGCCCAGCATTGTCGACTCTGGAGCACTTCCAGCAAGAAACATATTTCCAGTTGGTGATCACACAATTCAGGTAAAAGGCCTTGAATATCATTCATCAGTGGTGTATGACCACCGCCAGTGACTCTGCAGAATGAGTTCAGAAACAATACACAGTGAATTGTCTTGGCGAGAGTGAGGGCCCCTGAATATAAGCCTCGTTTTAGGACTTCATACAGATTCGCCAGATT
Source organism: Mycena galopus ATCC 62051 (assembly GCA_014925785.1). Classification (NCBI taxonomy): domain Eukaryota; kingdom Fungi; phylum Basidiomycota; class Agaricomycetes; order Agaricales; family Mycenaceae; genus Mycena; species Mycena galopus. Next base: position 19,058 of record WIQG01000372.1, on the reverse strand, counting down.
CAGGGTGATTTGATTAACCACTGGCTGCAACTGTGGCCCATGATGTTTCATAAAGAGATTCAACAGGGTGTAGAAATGGCTCCTAATAACTTGTATATGGGACTGGGAAGAAGACAGGAACCTTTGAATGTACTCCCTGATAGGCATCAGTAGCAATAACCGCTTATTGCTGTCCTGATATGCCAATGAAGTGGCCAGCAATACAGCTTTGCAGCTAAGGATATTGGCAATTCCCAGGTGTGCATCAAGCAGTTCCCTATCTGAGAGCCCATTGGGGAGAATTGACAGGAGACTCAACAATTCCTTGCTCCCACCGGTGATTCGTGGACTTGACAGAGAGAGTCCAAGGGATGTATCCAAACTTGATCGTCGGTCAGTGCCGGCGGAGAGCATAGATGTCTTTTCTAATTCCCACCGCGATAGGACATTAGGCAAGCCCTCATAATCAGTGAGATGGGCAATGAGGTCCACAGCGAGAGGCATGTTGCCTGTGAATCGCAAAAGTTGTTTGACCTCGTCAAGGGTGTAGGCATTATCTGTGATATCCATGAAGGTTTTTTGAGCGGCATCCTCTGATAGGGGCTGCAAAGGCAATAGAAATGGATGAGTCCATTGAACTTGTCCTGGCCTCTCAGCTCCCCGCATTGTGATCTGGTAAACATGAATGAAAGCACAACTCAACAGTTGCACAACATACCATCAATGCCAGGTGTTCTACTTCGCCGAGCAGGCACAGGAGTCTTTCGACTCCGGCCCGGGTCTGTCTCGGCTCCCATACTGTTTCCAGGTTATCGAGAATCAAAAGAGAAGCTGGTGTGCATGCAAAATACTCGACAACTGCCTTTGTAAGATCCTGGCCAGGATTTAATCCCAGGTGCAATCCAAGAAGTGCAGCAAGTTCAATGCTTGTCATTGCTGCTTCAGCACTGACAAAGAATCTGTGCTCAAATGTGGAAACAATGTCTGGGTGGTGCAGTGCTGCTTTTGCAAGGTTGGTCTTGCCCATCCCACCACCTCCCAGGATAGCAATTCTCGGTGACTTCTCACTCAGCAATTTGAGAATCTTTTCCAACTCTTGTTCACGTCCATGGAATATTTTGGGCTTTGCCGGCAACATTGAGAATGAATTTGAGCTTGGAGACCAAGCCAATGAGAAATTGATGAACTGTCGAAAATATCTTACCTGTTGTTTGACTCATTGAATACCCCCAGGATCTGTGTTCAAGTTACAACAACATCCTAGTGCCAAAAATGTACTTGCCGAGCTCCTCTCCGAAATTGTACTGGTATCAGAAAGTGTTTCGATCAGCTCAATTAGTTCCTTGTGCATGAGGTCAGCTTTGTTTTGAAACTCCCTGACATCATTGAAGATCTCGGCCCATATTTTAGTCTACATGCATTTCTTCAACCCACTGTGGATCAATAAAAATGACTCTTACACTAAAGATCTCGATTGCTTGATTCAATCCTGCATGACAGTCTTGGAGTAATTGCTTAATCTCACTACTATGGAAGAAGTTCTTGATTTTGTTTCCCTCTTGGTGTGTTTCAATATATGCATATATCTTGTGAAGTGTTCTATATCAACAGTTTTGGGTGTTAACATTTCGTCAAAAGGTGTCTTGGTAACAAACAGAGCTTACCCCATGAATGTCCCAATGTTATCCAGCATTGAAGGAGAAAGACACCCAACAGTCTCGGATTTTATGTGGAGGTTGAGGATCCCATAAACAATTTGGTGAATCGGCTCCATAAGCTGTGCACATTCAATTTTGTTTCTTTTGACATTCTACAATATATGAGCTGCTGCACTGAGGAGGGAAGCAAAGCGTACCTGAACCATGTTGATCAGGCTCTGAATTGTGTTGGCAATGGGTTGCACGAATGGTGGCCCAAATGCATCATTGAGCTCTGTGAGAAGCAGCAGGGCTGGGGTTAAACAAGCCGTGATGTTGTCGATCCGAATTTCAATGGCAGTAGGCAAACGGGGCATCGTAGGAGTGGATTACGGCAACTGAGAAATCCACATCTTATATGCCCTCCCCCTAGGCATCCACTGGAGATAGTCCTTAGCATATAGCGGTAGGAGATCGTGATCGAAACCATGTATCTATATTTGCACAAACACGAGAGAAACCAGAATACAGGGAGACCTGGGCCCAGGAACCGGAGATATGAGGATATCCATTCTCCGCTGACGTTGTAAGCACTAGATCAAATGTCCTGCATCCCTGACAATGACCATACACACCGTAATGCTACATTCAAGGTAAACTGTTGCTACCGCTCTCCACCCTTTGCGCAGGCTCCAGAATCGTTAGGCTATCTCTCTACGGGAGATTAGATGCACAGTCATTTGCCGTATTGTGAACGCCAACAATACATCACTTGTTGGCGTGCCAAACCCGTCAGTTCTATTTCCGATCTCATTTTTGGGGTTCGGATGGGAGCGGCGTTGATAGTTACGTTCGATCCAGGACGCTACAAGGTCAAAATTATTTTGAGCCACCCGATCAACCGCTTGGCAACCGCTTAAACAAGGAACACATTTTCCACGGTCTCCCATCGCGCTCACGTCATGTACCTCGAATATTAACCGGATTCCTCGCCGGTATGTGCGCATTGACCATTACCTCAACTTAGCACTTTTTATTTCCCACCCACTCCGGCTTTCCCCTTGAGCCTAACTCAAGGGGAAGTCGGGATTTGAAAATCGGATATAGGGTGGAAAAGTTTTTTTCGACCCCAAGCTGGCCCCCCCTCTCCCCCCCTCCCCTCCTTCCTTATTGGGAAGGAGTTTCCCACCCCTGGGGCCGGGCCGGCGTCTCCGCGCTCGGCCACCGCTCTCCAGCTTACTTCCTACCTTTTTGTTGAGCTTGATCAGGTTTGTCTGTACCATATAATGAGTGCAGGTGATAGATTTAACATTCTGCACTCTAACAGCTCAATAATTTCTGACCTGAGAACCAACCACAGTTGACCCCAACTTGGCTTGAATCATGGAAAGCGTAGGTTCAGAGTGATAAATCTTGTTCTGTACAGTCCATGGGCACTTATATGTGCTCAATACAACCAGCCAACACCCCTCTCATAGTCTATGAGCTATTTTGAAGCTCTAAGAAGCTCTAAACTTTATGTACTGAAAAGTTTTTTTCAGCCCATCCTGGATCCCCCCCCCCTATGTACGGAATTTTAATCCCAATCCCCCCTTGGCCTAACTAATTTGCACAATTGTTCTACTATTCAAGCCCTCGCAAGATATGTCGAGAATGAAGACCGAGGACCACCAATTATACTAACTATCTTTGAACCTTGCTGCAAGTCTGCACCTCTTGCTCCATCACCGCCGCGGCGGCATTAAGGCATTAACATCTCGAATTTGGGAATCATTCAGGCCCTTTCGTGTTCCATGGCAACGCATCAAGCCAATTCGCATTTTTCATCCTTGGTATTCAACTCCTAAGATGTATGCCGGCGCAATATCTCTCGACCGTAGGGGCAACCCATCTCAAGGTCGCAAGTTGGACGTCGCACCAGCTATGTTTGGGACAAAAGATCTATCGTTGTCGTTCCAAGGCCGGCTTGCTCAGCCGAAATCGTCTCTGTCATGTCCCTTCTCTATAAGTTTCTGAAGCACATTCGGTTGTCAAGCTACCCAATTTTTCGTCTGCCCAAGTTAATTCTGAGTCTCCTCCGTGACGCTCACCTCGCCAATCCACATGCTGGGAGGTGCATCCAACTCGGCTCCAGACTTTCCTGTTCTGCGTAATGCCCCACATGCAGATGCCAAGGGACAACCGAATGTCGGGGACTTCCACTTAATGCCGTTGTACTCGGAATTTATTCCTGTGAGTTCCCGGTAATTCAGTAAAAGTGCGTCGCAGTTACAGTGCCAGGTCGGGCATGCGCTGCATGCGTGCGGATACCACTCCCCATAAGTAACTGTTCTAGTTGAAATGGTAGTGTGTCGAAGAAAAATGTATGATATCATGGTGTCCCTATTTGGTGCCAAGGGACAACCGAATGTCAGGGACTCGGAGTCTCGGACTTGGGGAGTGGTATCCGCATGCATGCAGCGTATGCGCGAACTGGCACTGTAACTGCGACGCACCTTTACTGAATTACCGGGAACTCGCATAAATGAGGTGAACAGGAATAAATTCCGAGTACAGCGGCATTAAATGGAAGCTAAACGTAGCACAGACAGTCTGTAGGAAGGGACAACCGAATGTCGGAGTCTCGGAGTCTCGGACTTAGGAGTGGTATCCGCACGCATGCAGCGCATGCACGAACCGGCAATGCAACTGTGACGCACCTTTACTGAATTACCAGGAACTTGCATAAATGAGGTGCACAGGAATAAATTCCGAGTACAATGGCATTAAGGGCAAGCAAAACGTGGCACAGACCATCTGTAGCAGGCGAAATTATGCCTTGTACGTTCCCACAGACCAGAACATCGAGGGTTTGTATTGGGTTGGCTGGCCAATATCATGTCAACCGAGGATCATGTACAGGGCACTGCACAGTTCAGTCCACGAGAAGCGGCAGATAATAGATATTCGAACCACGGAAACTCAAGTGAGGTCCGTGTAGTATGATGCCGATCAACATTGCACCATTGAACTGTCTGGAATTGAACTATACCTAAACACCGCACTTTTTGCGCGTTTCGGAATAGTCTGATTACAGTATAGGCTTATTTCTGAGAGCTAGTATACGGTTTCGGTATAGCTGGCAGGGTCAGGATCACAGAGTAACGGGTACAAAAGGTAGGTGACTATCCTGCGGCCTGGCAGTGCTCGCCTTGAAAACCATAGAGGAGAGTGTAGCCCACAAACCTCTAAAGAGACTATTTCTGGAGCTTATTTCCACAACGAGAAATAAGCCAGAGATATTTACAACGGGACATGCGGGAATAACCTTATTTCTGCTCGGCTAAAGGCAAGGCCTTCCATGTGACAGGCGTGCGAGGCTCGGGGAAGCTCATACCAGAGGAGTTCCGGGATAAGCGAAGGTCAGTTAAGACAATCTGATGGGATTGATCTTATTCCGAGGAAGCGAAGTTGGGAATAAGAAACCTTTCTGGGAAAAGGTTACACTAGGGGTATCTACGGAGAGCTGGAGGCCAGGAGAATAAGATCCGATGGTCAGGAGCTACGGGAAAGGGGCAGGAGACAAAAGGAATAGACGGACGACGTGATATCAGTCAGCCAGGGGACTGGTGTTTTCAAATATCTTGGATGACAAAAGCCGCATGGTCAGGAAATCAGGGACTACCTGGGCACTGGCCAATGGCAATACACTCGCAGCCATTCCTCCGACAGATAAACGGGAAAAGAGGGACGATCTCGGGCCATTTTACTAATTTCTGCTTGGTTTGACGATTTTCATATGATTATGGGATTTGTATAAGTAGTTGGGACATTATTACGAGTAGGACCAGAATCCCCTTGTACTAGTAGGCATAATGCTTGCGATTTGGGCTATTTCTGGGGTTGGCGCAGTGTGTATCGTCGTTGGACTTTAACTTTGGGAAAACTTTCTGTTGGAATAAGGAGTTGGTTACTGGAAACATCTTGGGGCGTGATTGAGGCTACATAGTTCTGGAATCGAAATCGTTTTACCGTCATTGTCATCGCTCATCGTCAAATCATCAAATTGAATTGCTCATTGTTCATCATAAATCGTCATCAGGTTCTCTGGGAAATAAGCTTTCGGGCATATATCCTGGTGGAAATAGTCTATTGTCCGCCTCTAGTCTGGACACAACCACCACCACACACACAAAACTTTCTCGTCTCATAGCTGCGAAGCTCTTAACTATCTTACTTCCATTGCTTGATTATCTCTCAGGCCAATTCCTGGTGATATCTTGTAGTGAAGGTTCATCTTTCTGTGGGAATCTTATACCTTCCCTTCAACCTATTGTTAGGCCCTGTACAAGGGATTACCACTCGTCTGTATCTCAGCTCTTGCTTCCTCTGATCAGCCTATTTCTGATCCTTGTCTTATTTCTGTGGGCATCACCGCTTATATTGGAAAGACTTGGGTTATATTTGGGTGATAATTGGATTATTTGGGTTTAGTTTGGAGCACATTGTTCACCGTGCAAAGCAATGCAAGGTTCAACAGACTACAGTGCACTCACCACGACTGCTCCAGGCCCTGTAGTTGTCTTTCCGGCCTCAAATCTCGCACCTCCGACCACGGCTCCGTGGGTTTCGATTGAATGACATTTGGACCAGTGCTTGCGCAATAATCTGATTCTTTAGTATCAGTAAATAGCTACCCTATGAACCACCCTGCCCACATCTCTGCGAATTCAGGGTCTCCGGAGAATATTTCCTGGTCTTGATATTACTCCCAGTCAGCTTGCTTCGACGGTTGGGCACAGCTCAATCCCAATGCAGTCTTCCGTAAAATGACCTCGGGGCATCTCAGCCTTCAGGCATTGCGTCAACCTACATTGTAGCGAACCGGAGTCATGTCAGTCTACCACCGTGATTACTCTTCATTTCACCGAAGCACGGTCGTGCTTTCTTATCCACGAGTGATGTTATGCAAGTCAGATGCTGTACACTGGCGCTTCAAGCCTGCTGGGTGTAGGCCGGTGTTTCGGTTTTGGTTCTTGGTCACCCGCTTCGTGCCGATTTGCATATCTGGTGGGCCAGGGAATATTTTATCTTTCCTCTGTATGTAGTTTGCTATTGTCGTTCATTATCAGCGAGAGCATGGCCATGATCTAGTGATATTGGATGTGAGCGTGCACGGTTGTTTTTCAGTGAATTGTAGGGTCAATCTTTGTGGAAAACTGGAGTACTTGATTACAGCTAATTGCAGTACCGAAGGCGCGGATCGAAAATCTGTGTTTTGGGATGTTTTCAAAGAATTCACAATAGCTCAGTCAGTTCTTCACTGATTCACATGAAAACTATACGGATCTACTCAGCTAATTCATACGCAATTAGTGATAGAAAAAAATCCATGAAAATATTATGTATTTGGAATTTTCTGGTTTTGGGCTGTTTTCACACCAAAGGCCATCTAGCATGCTGAAAACATGTTCCAGTGGCCTAATATTTGAGGAAGGACAACATGCATAACTGCAATAAATTAATGATAGAGCCAGAAATGGGGATAAATTACTTTACAGTCCCTGCAGCTCCATCAGATACGTTCACCTGTTTTGGCCTTGAAAGATACTGTAAACATTGTATTTATTGAGGAATCTCATATGTTTCTGGCTCTATCACTAATTCCCTCAGTTATACATGTTGTTCTTCCCAATATATCAGTCCACTTGGACATGTTCTCGGAATGCTAGACAGCTTTTGGTGTGAAAACAGCCCAAAACCAGATAATTTTAAATACATAATATTTTCACTGATTGCTTTCTATCACTAATTGTGTATGAATTAGCTGAGTAGATCTGTATAGTTTTCATGTGAATTGGTGAAGAACTGACTGAGATCTTGGGAATTCTTGGAAAACATCCCAAAACAGAGATTTTCCATCCGCGCCTTCGGTACTGCAATTACCTGTAAAGATCAGAACTGATTGGGTCAAAGTCGTGTAAAAAAATTGGGACTTGATTACGAGGAAGTATGAGCCGCAATCCAAGTTGATCGTGTCATGCCGTGCTTGACCCGCTCTTTTCAATGTGCTTCAAAGTGTGAAATGGTTTGAACTCTAATGGCTTAGCTGCAGAATTCTTGAATATTTCAACATTGGCAGTTCAAATTCCGAATACAAACCATAAAACACGTCAATTCCGATCCAAGGCACCTTACAGCTGGTCCCTTTAAATACTCTCTTGATCCTCATCTTTCCCGTCGGCGCTGTGTATCTAGGTCCGGGGCCGGGTTAACAGGTTCTCCTTCCACCGCCAGCTCTCTCTCTCATGTCGACCACCATGTCCTCCCACCCCACCGTGGCACAGGAAGGCCCGTCCAACTCAGCACCAGCTAACTCACAACTTGTTCACATACCCTGGGACCCATGGCCCTGATGTACTGGATTATTTGAATTTATTTCCTGCAAATCGACAGCGGGCATGATGCGTGACCGATTTTATCCATTCGACATTTCGACACAGGCTGAATTTTGGTGTGACACCCCAAAAAATTTCGATATTTCTCACCGAATTTTTTTTTTTTTGCGTCTTTCCGCCAATTTTAAGCTCAGTGTGATGCTCTGGAGGTTCGACAGAGGCCCGTGTGATGCATGACCGAGACCAACTTTCCGGATCGACACAGGGTGCGTGACACGTGACTGTTGATTTGAACGAAAAAATACAGTATCTCACATCTCTCCCATCACTATGCTTGGCCAACACGCTCCCCGTTGCCGACTGATCTCTCAGTGCTGCACTACAGAATGTCAACGGCATGTCCAGCATCTTCTCCCTCATTCCTGTCCTCACCGGGAAAGTCCAGCACATGAAGATGATTGCGGCACGCACCTTCCCAGCTCTCTTGTGATTGCTGGGTTGGGTGGTGGGCATGTCCTCACAAAAATGCAGCTCCGTGTGCTCCTTCTCAGTAGCACCCTGTATCAGAACCTTCACTGCATTCCCGCGCCCCATAGCCGCACTTGCGGCGAGCTCTTACTGTTGTATTTCGTTCAATTCGTACGAGGGTTTGGGGTGTGACACCATCATACGAATTGACCCTTTTGTACAGCATCCAAATTAGGACATTTGATCCGCCGGCAACGTTCGGCTAACGTTCGGCTAACCTCGGCCAGCTCGGCTAAGCTCAAAATTGCCTCTGTGACTCAGTGACTTACGAAAATTTTCGTAATTTTTTGGCCGTGTGACATGTGACTATACGAATTGAACGAAATACTACAGTACGAGGTGAGGCTAGCTGAGGCTATGCTTGGGCTAGGCCTGGCCAGCCGCCTATCCAGACCGGACTACCCACACGTGATGGTAGCTCTTGCTACTTATGGGTAGGTCCCTGACCAATCCCTGACGGCGAGCTGGGGGAGGTCTGGGTAGTCGTTCGGCCAGGCTACCATCCATACGCGGCTAGCTGACTGGCTAGGGCCATCAATGCCCTTCGGCTAGCTCCGCTGGGCGGATGCCGTGGCTAGGGAGCTTCGGAATGCAGTGCTTGTTCCCCCTTCGCACACTCAAGCTGCCCAGATTCAATGTCCCGCCGTCCAAAAAATCACCACACTGAAGCCGGAAGCCGGCGTCGAGATCCGCACGATGTCGACATCTTCTCTACAGCTACATCTTCGATCTTACTATTCATGATTTCATGTTTCTTGTACTCGCTAGCAGCTCAAATCTCGATCGATTGTCATGTGGGCAGAGCTGGTTCCTCCCACTGTCGTTTCATCTGGTGTCATGCCTAGTCTGCTCATGTCATCTCTCTGCCATCGTCTCGTCTCACCCACTCTCTTGCCGTCCAACTTGTCTCTGCATCAACCAATATTAGTCCATGTTCTGAATTAATTTGACACTCCGCTATACATACCCTGTACCTTCCTTGCCGACGGACCAATGCACATTCATTTGGCTCCTTTACGAACGCGCTTACAGAGCCCCCGCCCTCGGAATTAAAATTCTGTGGCCTGGGAATCCAAATGCTAATGCAACTTTGAGCTACAGTCAACCTCATCTTGTACATCTTTCTTCACGCGCGGATCCGAATTTCCTTCAGAGTATTCGATCTACATGCTACACATCTATCTATACTCAATCTTGGAACCTGCATTTTCGGGGATTCCTCGCCGGTAGGTGGTGCCGTTGATTTCGGAACGCGCCCACATGCCTTTGTTTCAGTTCAATTATGTTGTGCTGTGACATTAAGCAACCGGCCACGAACGGAGAAGGATTCCCGACGCCTGTGAATCGCGATGTACATATGACCCAGCTAACGGTCCGCGGAGGCAACGCTGTCATGAGGAAAAGCTGTTATGCCCTGCATCAAAGATGCCAGTAAGTACCTTCCCGCTTGCGTGTTCTCCGTCGTATTTAACGCGGCAATGAGGCCATTTGGACGCGCAATATCATGGCTGAAGCCCCGCCCTCCTACAGTGCTTCTGGACCTTCTGAGCCGAAAGCTCCCTCACCGGAAAAACAATCCGGGAGCGTACACACTCCAGCGATCGTCTCCATCTCGACCCACTCAAAATCTACCGCCCTTCTCCGAAAATCCAAGTCCGCCACTGTCCTATTCGACATCTTCCGGAAAGGTCGGCCGGCGGATGATGTCCTCCGAAACATCGTGAAGGAGGATATGCGTTTGATCCTGCAGCCAAATGCAGGATCGGTCGCTGAAAGGCTGGCTCTGTTGGCCAGCTGCGCAGCGCTCCGTTCACAGAACAAGATCATTTTCTCCGCTTTGTTGCAAGAGAAATCATCATTTCGTGTACACACAGCGCTTTATTGGGTGACCGTCAGTGATCTGGCGTCGCTGCAGGCGCCTTACGAGCTCGTTGCAGCCATGCTCGCTAATTCCATGCGTTTGGCAGCGGAGACTACCACAGATGCTCGGCGAGCGTGTATCGCTCTCCGCAGCCACGAAATGTTCCAATAGTTGAGGATGAGCCCCGACTTCGGTGCCCTCTCGGCCGAGGATCGCTGCGTTCTGGGCTTGCTGGTCCCACAGGAGGAAATTACCGTCCAATTGATGGAGGGCCCGGCGCAGCCATTCATCGTCAAGTTCCATATCCCAATGCTCCGGAAGCGCATGTTGCTCAACAAAGATATTCGGCTCGACTTTATTGCACGAGGTGGGCACGGCCTTTCTTGGTCAAAGTTGTCTCAATATTGATTTCAAATGTGGCGACTTGCTTTCTTTCCCCCGGCCACCGGTCCATCGCTAAATCTTTGGCCATTTTTCACGAAGGGCGGCAAATGGGGGGCGTATCTGCAACTGTTAGAAAATAGTCAGATCACATTCGGCGACATCGGTATGGTTATTCTCGACCCGCGCCCGAATGCAGCGAAGCCAGCACACGCCTGGAATCACCGGTGGGCGAGCTTGCCATTCGGGACCGAAGATGACTATACATACAAAGATCTTTCTCAGACTGAATCGGCAGGCCAGTGAAGAACAAATGGAGGAGAATTGGCGATCTTTCCGGATAAATCACGGTCGGACGTTGTATCGGATGGCAGGTGAATAGATTATTGAGCCAGCCAGCTTGTTAGCTTTGGATAACTCATCGGACCTCCAACAATCAATATTGGATGGGTTAGACATCCATGATGGAAGACGTCGAGACTATGAGACTATGGAGGATATGTCATGAGCCGTGTAGTAAGAAGAGACACGTTCCCTCCGTCACAAATTCAAAACCTGAATCCAGATGTTGGGAGTCCTTCGACGCGTCGGAGACGCACTCGGATGGCACGGCCGAGAGACTGTCAGAGGGGTGCCGGTACGTTAAGGCGGGTAGGGTGGCGTCAGTGGTTCTGAATAGAACATTGAGAAGGAACCTACCATGGTGATCCGTCTCTCGGACCTCAAACAACATCACCTGGGTCGCTATTGTCACTTCACAATTACGAAAAATACGTGAGTGCAGATTTATCCGAGTTGCTCACTCCCCAGTTTCCAATCATGTAGAGCCGAGAGCGAGGCATGAAATATGCTGGGATGAACACAAGCTCGGTAAATATTCATACACTTAAAGAATTTTCAACACTGACATTGGACAAACGCGAGGAATAGAAAAATACTGGGACGAACACGACATGAAAATTTGTATGAGTCTGAAAGCGCAGTGAAGGAGCCGGGGGAAATGGATCGTACACTCAGCGCACCAGCGAGAGTATTTTCATGACGACACGGCTGCTTATGGCCACGGTCAGAGGTGTATAATCGAAGAGAAATCTCGGAATGAATCGGAACGACACTGGACGGCGCGTAGGAGCCAATTGAAACGGCAGGAGATGTGATGGGATGAGAGTGGAAGATGTTGCAGAGGCTGCTTCTTGTTGAACGAGGTTTGAATGGCTGTACCAGAGCCATGGAGACGACACAGAGGCGTCTGACAGTATGGATTCGCAGAACGCGGAAATGAGACTGGGAGGAATGCTCAGTGGAGGCGGACTGGCCGAGGGCGGAGGAGCCTTTGCAAGCGTCGTACCGTCGCGGGAATATCCGGAACGGACACTCCAGAGGTGGGACAGGCACATCGACGTGTGAAGACAGGGTTGCGCAGAGGGAGTGCGGAGCTCAGCACAGCACACAGGGGTAAGTATCAGAGTTCGAAGAAGGTGGTGGAGAATGAGGGAGGACGTAGGAAATACGACTGACACAATCGATGGAGGGGGTGACCAGCGGATTGAGCGATATTGAGTGAGCACGCACGCACATAGACGTAATTGAAAGGGACGGCGGGTACGGAGAGGGCCGGAAATACATCAGCACGGAGATGGAGCCGAGGGTAATACGAGATGGGAGAAAAGAACAACATCTGGACTGCGATGCAAAAGCGAGGGAGACCCACGCGTGCAACAAGTGGTGTTCCCAGGTTCTTCACGCCCGTGCCAGATTTGGGAGACAGAGCTGCCGAAAGAGACGTGCCTGAAACACAGAAATAGAAAAGAAACTTGACCGTTCGGCACAAAGAGTCCACAGCGGTGGGAGAGAGGACGAGAAAGCGATGACGTGGTTGATGAGAGCACGCACCGGGTAACGCGGGCCGCATAATGTCGGCTCCGAGGATCAAAGTCAGACGCTCGCTTCACTTTTGCTTCACTTCGACCATTGCTCTCATTTCGCCGGTCAGTTTTCCCCGTGGGACCAAATCCCAGCTGTCCTACCCTCCCCATTCGATTCCATCTGGCCCATTGCTGTACGCTTGCGAGTGGAGACCGTTTTCGAGATGTCTCGCGTTGCACCTGAATGACTCTGAATCATCTGCATCTTCTGCGTACTCCTGGATCTCAATTCTCGATGAAAATGGCGCCTCTTTAGTCAGTATGTCGTTCTCGCACCACCGCTGGATGGGCTCTTAGATAGCTTATACTCAAATCAATGCCCCGCGCCTTGAATTCAATCCACTCGCCCCACCCATGCCGTGGGTTGCGATCGTTACGACGCAGAACGAGGATAGATGAAACTCTCAGTGCACGCGCATGTCGGCTTGATATTATCCAGAGCTCTTCCATTTTGCACTTCTGGACACCTCACTAATAACTTCCTCTGCGCGGCGGCTCTCTCCTGGTTCTGTCTCTGAATATCTACCCTTCACCCCATGTGTCTCGTGCTTTTAATCCTAGTAACTAAACCTTTGTAGAGGGGGCAGTACACACATCCGGCATTTACAAATTTCAAACTTCGAAATTCAACCATCTGGTCTTTGGGCCCTTGAACAGCACTCCTGGACCTGCTTCAAGCCCGCTCTCCTCAGTAAGGCCTCACCTCTTCGTTCGTTCGCCCCTTTTTGCATTCTTCCTCATCTTTCTAGTATCTTCGGCAACCCGTCTGCGGTCACGGAACGTTCGATTATCCCCCGCAGCTTCGCTGAAGACGCAGAGTCTATTGTTCGTGGGTTTCTCTCGTTCGTTCTTTCACGCTTTCCTCCATAGCTTCAAATTCAACTCACCTGCAGCGATCATGATAGCTAACGTTACGAGATGAGACGCGGTAAGATACCCGATCCTCGAGTTCTATTCGCATCATCAGCCGGCACACCACCTCGATTCAACATGGATTCAGTATCGAAACTGATCTTGATCTAGGCCGGCTCGGCGCCCAGTACACTGGCGCTCCTCGTCTCGAGTCTGCCTCTTAGACCTGGTGCCGGCGCTGTACCCTCATGCAGTCGCAACGCAATCGTTCAATCCCAAGGCCTCAACAATATGACCTTGGGCATAGGTGTCTGACGCCCAGTTACGATTTCTCGCTCCTCTGCTCTTTCCCTAGCTGTGCATCCCTGTCTAGCTTAAAGCCTAAATGCCATCTCTCTTCACATCTTTGTGTCGTACCCCTGCGTGCCTTCCACCCGTGGCACAGAAAAATCAAGCATGCCTCAATTTCCTCATGGGTTTTCTTCACTTCGCCCGTCCCGTTTTAGGGCAGTATCTCATCCCATCCCGTCGCATCCCTTCCACCCCATCTGCCCCTTCCTTCTCTAAATTCTATCTCACTCGCACTTTCGGTTTCAGCTCAAAACACATCGCATCGTCGTGCATTTTGGGCCTCCGTTCAGCTCCCAAGTCTGGAATTAGGTCTCCATTAATTCCTGGCTCTTCGCAATTCGCATTCGACACTAGTGATGGCATACTACTACTTCCCATGAAGTCGATCATCATACTCGTCGCAGTCAACAGGAACTCAAACCCCAGCAACCACGCAGCTCACTTTTATTCTGATTTGCAGCTCCCCTGCATCGTATCTCAGATTTCGCTGCCCTCACACGCCGAGGAATTTCCCTGGAGACGTATTCTACCTGAATCAATTTGGCCTTCGATTCTCGATTCCAGGTTCAGACCCCAGGCAATTGCGACGGTCGATCTATTTTTGAGCGTTCTGGGTTACACCTCCTCTTCTGGGGCGCTCCAAGCTCGCTGCTTCCACTTATGAGTCACCTCACAAGACCGGAAAATTGTATTTCCCAGCGAACATCCGTGGTATTTCTTTCGCGCGCCACTGCAATCTTGAACACGCAAAGGTTGAATACGACATTTATATTGAATTTCACGTTTATCGGGCATCTTTTTCAATGTTTTCGGATCCAGACAACCTACTCCCGTGTCGGTGTTCATGGGCGGAACTTCGCATTCCTCAGATTCATTGAAGCCTACAAATCAACAGTCAATGAATAGATTGTAACGTTCCTGGGCTTCCGACCTTATGAATTTGTACTTGTCGCCGGTCAATTCCTACTGGGAATAAAAATCAGTAGTCAGCATATGAATGTGGATTAGAGCGTACGTACATACCGACGGATTCCCGGGGGCCGAATAGGGCGGCGTGGGTACGGAGATGGATGCCATTGGAATAGTGCTCGTGCGAACTTCGGAGGGCTACTAATCTGTGGAGGGATCGATGGGACGCAGCGAACGACGGTGACGCTGTCTTGCGGTGGAACGAGCTCAGCGGGATGCGAGTGGGAGCATATGACAGTACGGCGGAGGGAGGAGATGCCGGGAGAGCGAGGAAACTGAGAATGTAGAGGCAGACGGACCGGGTTGCATTGCATTCGCTGGGCCGACGGTGTACATGCCGAGGCAAAATGTAACACCCGCATGCAGAGTCGCTATCAACATTGTGCAGCGTGTGGAGGTGCAAGAAAAGCAAGAGCTTGTACGGCGATTTCTGCTTGGCTTCAGCTCGGTCATGCCGTCGAGAATGACCATTAGTATACGGAGGGAGATGTAGATCGCGGGACGCGAAGGGAAATGAAGACTGGTGAGTGGGAGCAACGTCGGAAAGCGGCGACCTAGTGGCGTTGAACAGCACAGATTCGAAGCGTCCGAGGGCCAGAGCCAGAAAATTCGATCACCGACACAGAGAGCTCACAAAACTACAATCGACTCGGAGGTGGAAGAGAAGGCGATAACGTGTTTGATGGGAGCGTCACACCGGGTAACGCGGCCCGCTCCATGTCGGCTCCGAAACCGTCGCTTGTCCTTCGCGTCGAGACCGGCTAGCCAACCCGGTCGTCGCTGACGGCCCACTCGCCTCACTCGCTCTACCCGTCTATTCTGTTTTATCCACTCGCCACTCGGTCGTCTGGATTCTGGGCCTCTATCTGCCACTTATTCCGCCGTTCTTGCTTCTTCCTTCGTTCAGTCTTTTCTGTGTTCCCCTTCATGAATGATCCACGATCGAAGAATCCCGATTGTTTCCTCAAATTCTAGCTCTCCCTGGTTTTGGGTTCCTGGTCGCGCTCTCATTCCGTCGCTCAGCTGGCCTGAAGCTGGTTTTACTCATCACATACCTTTTCTTCTATTCTGTGGGTCGGACTGCTGCATCTCATCCGTTCTCTACCCGGGTTGTCAGATGCTATGAGTGGAGGCAAAACATAGCGACGCGTGATGGGGTCAGATAACACGATTCCTGTTTCTCTGTGTCTTTCTGTCCGTTATGGAGTCCAACCTTTCCCTTCTGTGTTTCCACTGCATCGATTGTATTTCGATCCCAGCCATGTATCCAGCATCGATTGTCTTTTTATATCAGCCAGCGCTTGTATCCCGCACCCCCTTAATCCACAGCGTATCACTTCAGTGTGCGCTCGTGTCGATTTCTCCAGTCTCTGGACTCCTGATATCCTAGATCTCCATAACTTGCGATATCGCGGTCAAATCGCAGCTCTGAATTTGTGTCCAGTTTATCCTGTTCTTTCTACGTGCGTTTGACCTCCTTGGGTTTCCCGCGGGACAGAAATCACGCCCTCCCACTTCCTACCTCGCCTCACCCGATGTACGCCCCCGTCCCTCGAGTGTATGCTCTTTCTTCGGCTTTGTCACTCTGAATCCCAACCCAATTTCCCTTCGGCAGCTCCGAGATTTTTCTGAGAGCGTCCAGTCCATCTCAGCCATCCTATTCTCCGGCTGGGATCACATCGCTGCAATTCGGAAGCGATTCACGGTGCTCTAAGCGCATTCGCTATCCGCCGTCCGCCTCCATTTTTACACTCACACCCACGTTCACCCTCACACCCATACATTCTCGCGACGATTTCGCCAGATTTCCGAAGGTTAAATAAAAACCCCACTTCAAACCAAGCACACCACAAACACAGTCAATGCAACCCTCACGCCCTCGCCCTCGCCCTCGCCCTCGCCACCCTCTTCGAATTACTCGAATCCCGCGTAATCATGCGAAGACAGAGCCGAACTTGAAAGGCCTTGAGTGATATCTCAATGGAGTGGTTCTGATTCTGGGGCGAGCGATTCTGGCTCTCGAACGTCTATTCTACAACTCCTCTGTGCATCAATCTTTAAAAATTCCCCTCCCTGAGGTCGAGCAGCTGCTCCCCATGATGCAGACTTGGAGCTCAAAATTCCTGAAGCACGGATAGAGAATTTCTATTACAATATTCTTGCCGATTATCTCAGTCATCCAGCGCACGGCCTCTCACTTCTCACGTTCGTTCAGCGCGGGACTCTGACTGTCTCCTTTCAATTCACCCTCAAATCCTCATCGCTTCTCGACTCTGCTCGGTAGTTAAATCCTTTATGCTGTCCTCAATTTCAGCTCCGGTCCTTGGTCTGACCTGATTTGCACCATGATCCCTATCCACATCCATGTCAAGATCTGCATCCCGAACCCTGTTCACCTGGATTGAATCCGCTTGCATTGCTGCATTTTCAGTTCCAGCTTCTTCCGATTCGGTGACTTGTTTTCTTTGGTGGCCCTTTCCTGTATATGCTGACTGTGCTCACCTCACCTCATCCTTTTCTCCACATGTCCTCTCTTTGGCGTGCTGGCGGGCTAGCTTAAGTATCGGCGAAGATCTCTCGCTTCCATCGGATTTTTTCGATGGCTTCCTGGCTGTCGCGGTCGCTTTGTCCTTCTTCCCCCTTTTCCATCTCTCTCTCCCTATTCCCATGCCCATTATATTGGTCTTCAAGATTCCAACACTGCGCACCACCCATTTAATTTCTTTGACTCCAATTCCTCGTATTCAATCGAAAGCTTTCTTGGGTTCACTCGCATCTCACCTCACTGCACAATGCACACCTCTATGCTCACGCTCCTCCTCCCGCGTCACACGATACCACAAACACCACCACAAACTCGATTCAATGATTTACTCATCATCACTTCGAGGATGAATTGGGGCTCAGACGGATGCTTACTTGATTCGTTTCCCGGGTTCCCTGGAATCCCTTCGTTCAATTCTCCGCCCAAAATTGCTTTATCTTTTGAATTTGGAACGGTTCATTGTGTGTCCTCGCCACATGCACACCATCCTACGTCACACACAAGTGCCCCATTGAGTAGGAAGTTCAATAATACGTCCGCCCGAAGAGGCTAACGTCAAAGTATATGGTGCACCTGAGGCAGTGGGTTGGGTTGGCGTAGGCGGCGCGTGTGGACGTGATGCGCTCTAATTAGGGTGTTTTTAGTACATGTCTTTGGTTGAGAGGGCCATATGGGTGGACTATCTGGTCTGAGACGTCACTAGTACCGATTTTGGTGCTCCATTTGGTTCAGAAATGACTGAGATATATAGGTTTGAACAATGTTGACTGCAGATCACTCCCAATATCATAGCGAGTTTCTGTAGACGAATTTAACAAATCTGACTCTATCAACCCCTTAGAAATGTACTATAGTTCTCCCTCCCAAAATTTGAGCCGGATTGGATAAGAACTTGTTGTGCTAGAACATGTTGAGCTCAAACTAGAACCCCTGTGAACTGACAGAAAAAAAAAGTATTTCAAAAATCTGACTGTATCACCCCATCGAAATGTACTATAGTTTTCCATCCCAAGATTTGAGCCAGATTGGATAAGACCTCGTTGTGCTAGAACGTGTTGAGCTCAAACCAGACCCCCCTGTCAATTGACAAAAAAAGGGTATTTCGAAACTCTGACTCTATCACTAATTGCGCCTGAATTATTCTGAAAGAATGAGCCTCATACCAAAGTAATCCGATGCGAAATGAGTGAGAAATGAAGGAATCGGTCGCGGAATCCAAAAGTTGTCCAAATCGGGAAGTTCCTGATCGCCCCTTCGGTTTCGACATTAGCTGTAAAATTTGTTGAAGCGAACAAATCAACAAACGATAAATAAATACAGCATGAGCCAGAAAAATCTAACAGTACAATAACAGTCTAATGGAGCGAAGAAATCAAGAAACAATAAATAAATACAACATGAACCTTGGAAATTTGGCAGCATAGTAATAGTGTACAGCTTTCCAGGGAAACCTGACAGTACAGTAACAGCGTAACTGGGTATAAATAAGAATTGAACTGGGAAAGGTCAATTGATGCACTGCTTGCCAAGCGGCTGGAAATGCCTCATATTGTGATGGAGGCTGTGGGTCCTGGAGCATGCTCATCCACAGACTCTCTATTTTTCTTCTCAGAAGTTTCAGTCACCAAGTGAACTGGTGCATTCAAAGTGCCC